>JAVTVY010054532.1:0-28852 GCA_036873755.1 Hanleya hanleyi | reverse complement strand
GTATCCTGACCTGCCCGATGACGATTAGAACAAACGGTTCAGAGCGAACATGGTCGAAGATGGAACTTTCTGAAATGGCGACTTCTGATTGGACAAGAGTAGACGAGAATAAATCTAACGGACAGGAACGAATATGACAGATGCAAATGGTGGCCTCTGATTGGATAAGAATCTTCTTGAATTGTAAATATACCCGACGCGGCTCCCCCAGCGTGGGTATGATGTAACATTGGGGAGAATAAACTATATGAAAAAACTTCTTGTTGTTATTGTTCTCTCATGTGTCATCCTTGTTGTTGTTGTTGCTGTTGTTGTTCTCTCTTCGGTCTATATCATGGCGCTATGTTAGAGTGTTAAGGTGTAGCGACGGGCGTTGACGGGCGTCACTGCATTTCGAAGAATTAGTGACAATTCCATGGAATATCAGAGCTTCTGAGCTATTTCATCAGGGCGTTGAAGCATTAAGAATGACGTTGGTGGGCGTTGCTACAAGATGACACCTCACACGACGCATTCGCACCGCGGATGGTCCATGTCTACACCAAGTAACATCTTTCACTGCTAAAAAATGCCCACTTTCGCTACTACTCGTACTGATGACGTCACCAATGACGTCACAGATGCTGTGGATATCCCTCAAATTGGGGTCTACACCCCGAGAGCTACAACATGACACCTCCCATGATGCATTCGGACCAAGGATGGTCCATCTCTACACCAAATACCATCCTTCACTGCCCCAAAACGCTCACTTTCGCTACTACTCGTACTGATGACGTCACAGATGCTGTGAACAGCCCCCTGGGGGTAGAGTGTGCTAAAAATAGATAACCAGCTAGCGTGCTATAAAAGGGAAGCGGCCTGGCCGTTTCATCAGACACTCTGTCAACCACCAAGATGTTCACTTGCACAACTTGCCAGAAGAAGTTTACTCGTCTAGAAAGTTTACGACGCCACGAGACCTCCACCCACAACGATGGACTGTATACTTGTATAACCTGCGCACGGTCATTTAATCGGGAAGATGCTTTACTGCGCCACGAACGTTCAATTCAAGGGCCACCCAAGCGTCCATGCGAGGATTGTGGGCAACTCTTCAAGCGACGCAGTCAGTTGCTGCGACACCAACGTTTGATTCATGCCCCGGTACAGAGTCATACGCCTGACAACATCGAACATTTTCTGGACGATTCCACCAAGATGTTTACTTGCACAACTTGTCAGAAGCAGTTTACTCGTCTAGATAATTTTCGACGCCACGAGGCCTCCACCCACAACGATGCACGGTATACTTGTATACCCTGCGCAGGGTCATTTAATCGGGAGGATCAGTTACTGCGCCACGAACGTTCAATTCATGGGCCACGCAAGCGTCCATGCGAGGATTGTGGTAAACGCTTCAAACGACGCAGTCAGTTGCTGCGACACCAACGGTTGATTCATGCCCCGGTACTAGGGCATGAGCGACAACTTCCTACTGAAGAGGAGGTCAGACCCAGTGAAGATAAGCCCGGGGAGACGAACGCCACTGGTGATGCGATGAAGGAGAGCCCGCCTATACCCACAGTTCAGAAGAGCCTGGATATCCAACCGGACCCCAGCGTTACGGTTTCGAGTCATACGCCTGACAACATCGAACATTTTCTGGGCGATCTCTTACAGGACAACCATCCAGTGAGTGATATCGATCGGCGCCATTGGTCCATGACACGGCACTGTTTCCACCCTCATGGCCCTATTCAAGATATTTACAATTTTCCACTGACCAACCGCACCCGTCTACGCAGCTACGTGGAAGCCATCTTCAAAGATCAAACTACGGCCTTCAAATTGAATGTCGCTTTCGGGTACATCTTACGTCACAAAAAGACGGGCCAGTTACGGTATTCTTATCCCGGCAATAATATCTATGTGTCTGGCCAGCCGTTCACCATCATTAACCGGAGGTCACTAGAGACGATGCTGGAGATACTGGACACCGTGGAACCCTTGAGATGGGCACAACGTCAACGCCCCAACATACAATGGGTGGTAGAGAGGGTAACCAATGTCACGTTTTTCCTGACCAAGCTGATCGACCACCGCAATCGGTTGAATGCGTCACCCGCGCACTGATGAATACCATAACATGCCGCACATACTCTCTATGTCTACATGCTGATCGTTGACTTGAGCTCAGTATACACTTGTACCTAATGTGACGGTGCGTTAAATAATAAAACATGGTGTTTGATATTTCAATTTGTTTTGCTGTTAACATACTAAACATACGCAGGGCGGCTCCCCCAGCCTGGGTATGATGTAACATTGGGGATAATAAACTATATAAACATTGCTGAACTTGTTGTTATTCACGACAACCGCTATCCGATTGTATAATACAGAATATATAATTAGTGTAGCTCCCACATCTAGCCTTCACATAGATACCTTACTCGACCCAATAGGTCCATGAGGGGCTCGGCTAGACCCCAAAAACGTCTATTTCCATAGTACGGCCAGGCTGCGCATGCGCAGAATGACGATAGTTCAACCCCACACCCACGCCATCAGAGGCTTCCTCACATAGGCTTCACATGGATACATCACACGACCCATTCGAACCGTGAATAGCCCATCTCTAACCCAAACACACACCCACATACCCCCAAAAATGCCTGTTTTCTATACTACGGGCCAGTCTGCGCATGCGCAGACGATTGAACACGGACGAACCATTAGTGTAGTCAAGTGCTCCTCCACGAGAGCTTCACAATAAGACCTCACTCGACCCCATTGGACCAGTAGTGGCCCACATAGACTCCAACATGTCCACCCCGTATGGACCTATACACCCATAGCCATGCAGTATAGGCCTATGGGCCTACCCAGGCCGCGGTGACTTTTTTCAAAAATTTCACCGTTTCGCTCCGGGACACTTCCTATCATGTTCTAAATGACGAGACGTGAAAAACAAATCCAAACAACCCTACCGCAAATGTATAGAAGTAGGTTTCCCAGGGGGACAAACATTGATCCTATACCCCCAGTATGGGAGTATATGGGGCTATATCGTACTTTTTCAAAAATTTCACCGATTCGCTCCAGGACACTTCCTATCATGTTCTAAATGACGAGACGTGAAAAACAAATCCAAACAACCCTACCGCAAATGTATAGAAGTAGATTTCCCAGGGGGACAAACATTGATCCTATACCCCAGTATGGGACTATATGGGGCTATATCGTACTTTTTCAAAAATTTCACCGATTCGCTCCAGGACACTTCCTATCATGTTTGTTTTGACGAGACTAAGAAAACAAATCCAAACAACCATACCGCAAATGTGGAGAAGTAGGTTTCCCAGGATGGTCCTATACCCCCCATACCCCATATAGGCATTTTCACGTAATTTAGAATAAAGTCCGTGTTCCCTATTTTTTCAGGAAATTTTTTACATACACCCACCCTGGAACTAGGTGGAGATAACTCTATTGAGAGGAAGCCCCGTTAAGCCCGGCGACCTATATACCCCCCATACCCCATATAGGCATTTTCCCGGATTCCGTATTTTTTTTTCAGGAAAATTTTTACATGCACCCACCCCATTGACTGGATGCCCCTTCACCTAGGCTTCACATGGATACCTCATACAACTCCATTGGACCATTAGTGGCTTCCCTAGCTCCAAAACGTCTAGCGGGACCCATACAGGGTCCAGTTTTCGACAATAGGTGACCACATCCCGACGAAATAGCCAGTTTTCGACACCGGATGTGCCGCCATCTTGAACATACGTGCCGCCATCTTGGATATGTTCCATAATGCACCGGGTCAAAATACTCGCTTCTGATTGGACGAGAGCTCTGTGACGGATTTGAAATACTCGCTTCTGATTGGACGAGAGCTCCGCATTGCGTCTGCTCATGCGCAGAATGATATTCCTACCGCACACCCAACCCATCAGATGCCCCTTCACGAATGCTTCACATGGATACCTCATACAACTCCATCGGCCCATTAGGGACTGCCCTAGGTCCCAAAACGGCTATTTCCATACCCTTGAGCCACCGCGCATGCGCAAATGCCGATATTTCAACCCCACACCCAGCCCATTAGATGCCCCTTCACGAATGCTTCACTTTGATACCTCACTCGACCCCATTGGACCATTAGTGACTCCCCTAGCTCCAAAACGTCTATTTTCATACCCTTGGGCCACCGCGCATGCGCAGAATGCCGATATTTCAACCCCACACCCAACCCATCACATGCCCCTTCACGAATGCTTCACTTTGATACCTCACTCGACCCCATTGGACCAATAGGGAATCCCCTAGCTCCAAAACGTCTATTTTCATACCCTTTGACCACCGCGCATGCGCAGAATGACGATAGTTCAACCCTACACCCAGCCCATCACATGCCCCTTCACGAATGCTTCACTTTGATACCTCACTCGACCCCATTGGTCCATTAGTGGCCCCCTAGCTCCAACACGTCTATTTTCATACCCTTGGGCCACCGCGCATGCGCAGAATGACCCTAATTCAACCCCACACCCAGCCCATCAGATGCCCCCTCACGAATGCTTCACTTTGATACCTCACTCGACCCCATTGGTCCATTAGTGGCCCCCCTAGCTCCAACCCGTCTATTTTCATACCCTTGGGCCACCGCACATGCGCAGAATGACCCTAATTCAACCCCACACCCAGCCCATCAGATGCCCCCTCACATAGGCTTCACTTTGATACCTCACTCGACCCCATCGGACCATTAGGGACTCCCCTAGCTCCAAAACGGCTATTTTCATACCCTTGGGCCACCGCGCATGCACAGAATGCCGATAGTTCAACCCCACTCCCAGCCCATTAGATGCCCCTTCACATAAGCTTCACTTTGATACCTCACTCGACCCAATCGGACCATTTTATCTAGGGACTACTTTTTCTCCGCGGAAACTTTTTCCCGAGACCGAATCACCGCCAAAACCGCGGCCAGACCGCATCACCGCGGATGAATACATCCTGAATATATCCCCTCCAGCAATTGGAACTCTTCTGTGCTGGAGGTAGCTTTTGGTGATTCTGCCGGAACTATACTGCACTTGACCTCTCCTCCACGTTCCCTCCACAAATGACCTCTACATCCGGGTGAAAGGAGCCTTTAAATGTGTTTTACCTACTACTTATATTGATATATATCCTCACTCTCCAATGCAATTTAACTTCTTTGGATAGTACATATAGTATACATATATAGGCTAACACAGATTTTACTATATATACCGGTAATATAAGGTAGGGGTGTAACAATAAGAGACAATTGAACATTTATACAATTATTTCTGTCAACCGTCTTCATCAGAATCATTTTCTGCTTTGGTGACGGCATGGAGCCATGGTTCCCATAGAAGGTTGAACTTTTGAAGATTTGATTTTTTCATCGAGATATATTTTTCTATGGAGTACCGCTATTTTATGATGTTTTGAATTGCCAAAATGGAAACAGACTGTCTTTCAAATTTAGATTTGCAAATATAGCGTTTAGTGACGAGTATACTGAGGTTGAGTATTTTTGAAAAGTCTGTTGTCATAGTTTCTCCCATCATCCGAACGCATGGCACGATCATACGTAGAAAACTCTGCTCGTAGCCATGCGGTAACGGCTGATATCTGAGTGTAATAGGGCGTTTCCCAAATGGTCACATCCGACTGATCCCGTTACATCCGACATCGGTGCAATCACATGCATACAACGAAGACACACCTCCATAAAGCGATCGATTGGAATGATCCCATGGTGGGCCTCGAAGTGCCCCCATCACAAAATAAAAAGCATATCATTTTTCTGTGAACTGCCGCCGATTTTTTGTAATATGATTTTTCTCAAGATAAACAAAGAAGTATGCTCTACTAGAGTGAGAAAGGAAATAGCTACATGTAATTCGCACAACTTCGTTTTGGTCTCGCGTAGACTCCCCCAGTCTTGCGCCTCGTGAAACTGACATGTCTGCATGTCTGAGAAATATTTAAATACATATAATTTAATTGGCTCGTTTAAATGGGGTCGACATTTGACCTCATGCTTTGGGAACAACTTTCGAACTGGATTATCTCCCTCTAGATAGATGGAGCCGTGTAAAATACATGCCGAATCACAGCGATAAACTAAGGGTAGTGTTAAGTGAAACGTGAAATGCCCTTAGCAAGCTGAGACGAGTTTCTCGGAATATAATATTTTTTGCCGTCAATGCGATCGGCAAGTTTGTTGTGGTATGTAACCATGCCTCGATGTCGCGCCAAAGGTTAATTTCGGTTTAGAAAGACGAAATACCGATTTTTTTTGTCTACGGTACTGCATGTAACATAAAACATTCGCAATATTACGGTTCGTATTTGAGCGTGGGGCTTTCAATGATAGACGTTTACTTTTAGACACATCGTCGAATGTTCATTTCAAGGCAGCAAAGACTTTGTCCAGCATTCATCCGTTCCCATTCTACACTGCAGTGTATTTCAACACACAACAAAATGTTTTTGAACGCAACAATTAACACAGCACTAAACTTCGAGTAAATTTGCTTTCCGATTGCGGCTCGACACACAGCAATCATACCGGCATACACTCATTCTTTGAAAAGGCAGCCGAGTTAAATTTCACGTCGCACTACATGCCGTGCCGGCTGATTCAAACGTTTCATTGTCTGGCCAACTCCATGAACGAATGCGGTTGAAATGAACATCACTTGGATGGGACTACACATTCGACAACAAAAGACAACGCCTTCTGTTGCTCGACTAAGAACCGTAGTAACAAACAAGAGCAGCATACTGCCAAAAAAAATGTCTTCATTGCGATGGAATGAACATTCGAAATCTATTGTCATTCTAAAAGTAATATGCTAATGTTGAAAGTTCACGCTGTTGTAAAAACCGTAATATATCTCCACTGCTGGAAATCGTTTGGGTTCAAGGGGTCCCCACTTCTATATTTGTGTTTGCGTGACCTGATTTAGCCCTTTTTTCGCGAAAAAGCACGTGTTGCAGATTTCAAGTTCATGTCATAAATATAATCATACGCAAGCGAGTTCAAACTTTCACATATTGTGTACATATATTTACTCTTGCCGTAACATTAAAATACAATTATTTCTTGACATTTTATATTTTCAATTTCAACCACACCACGTATAGGCAAAAAGCAATTCTTCTCATGCCATCTCCTTCATTGGTGATCGGTAAGTAGAGGCTTGGTGTGATCACGTTTTTGATAGTGATGACACGGATAGCACGCTTTTGCAGAAGTATATGACTGGCAAATGTGTTTCGCCAGAATATGTTGCAGTAAGAGATATACAGGTTGATTATGGAGTACTACAAAGTTTAAAGCGTATTCTTATTCACTGTCAGAAGGAATGGGTCAAATAATTTACCAGATATGGGTATAGACGTGATGGACCCGAAGAGTTTGGGTCAAATTCCATTTTGACCCAAATATTTTGGGTCCTTTTGACTCAACTATTTTGGGTACGTTACGCCCAAAATTCTGACAGAGTTTACAGAGGTTTTTTTTATAGTTGAGATAAATCCACTATGGCCGCCAAATTTTTCAGCCTATCAACAGTATTTGCTTTCAGTGCAACATATAATAACCTTCCTGACATACTGCATTAGACTAGAGGCCTGTAACTATCAGGGTTCATCAGAATTAGCCCTTGTAAAATTTGTATAGTTCTGCAAAAAAATCCAAGATGGCGACCAAAGCACGTGACATAGAGACCTATTTATTGCATGTTCATTATCGCCATGTTACATAGCATATAAGTATATGCTTTTTTTTGCCAAATCCGTAACTTGAAAATATCGACAGTTTTGCGTCAATCGGTCCAGCACATCCAAAGAAGCAGATCTGCGTAAGTTTTGCGCTGAATCCAATATGTCCGCCAAACCTTCAAACCAATAAGCTTCATCTGTGGCTATGCACTATACCGGCTAGGTTCCAATGATCGAGTGAAGTTTCACAGTCTACCGTTCAAACGTTCTAATGGTGTCAATGCAAGAAAATATATACAACGAAACTACAGGCGACAGGGTTTTGCTAAGTGGCCTACCAAATACAACCCTAGCATCGACGTTTCAACGGAAAAGCCTGCGTGATTTAGAAACTTAATTTTTGCATCTTCTTGCTCGTCGTATTGGATAGCAGTAGTGGTTAAATAGAGAGTACTGACTCAATGTTATATGTAATAATTCCGCTCCCCACTTTTTTGTTACTTAATATGTATTGCTCCCTATTTTTTTACATAATATGTTTTCTTACTTATAAGTATTGCTCCCCGTTTTCATATGTGGTATCACCTCAGTTCTATTTTTAAATCATGACATCATTGGGAAAACCCTAAGGGTCGGAAGGGTGACCTTTTGACCTGGATGTGACCTTTGACCCGCGCGCGCGTCCGGATAACACGCGCGCGCTGCGTGGCGGCCCGCCGGATAACACGCGCGCGCTGCGTGGCGGCCCGCCGGATAACACGCGCGCTGCGTGGCGGCCCGGTGGTACATAGTATCCTCTGTTACCTCTGCTCGTTGTTTTGTTATTTAATACTCCTCGTGTTCATATGTAAGTTCTATACAGCATTGCCTCAGTTCTTTAGATCATGACATCAGAACCCTGTTCTATTGTTATTGCCTGCTCTTTTGTCTTTAGTTCTCGACAAGTTCAGACACGTCTAGGCAGAACAATAAACAATAATCAATGAGTCAAATTTTCCACACCTATATAAAGGTCCACGTGTACATCCCTGTTCATTCACCATGGATCAATACGAGAGGACCCTTATCAAGCTGAAAGCGGCATCTATCGCGGCGATATTATTACTCCTCATCCCTCTCATCGTGCTGTCTGCCTTTCGTACGTCCTGTGTAAAGTGCACACCCTGTATCACATGTTCACCGTGTAATGATCCCCCAGAAACCACAGTGTCTCCACCCAGTTCCTATCCCGATACCCGCGTAATAACCACCATTTCGAACAGAACCCTATGCTCACCTATGCAGCAAGTAGCCATTGATAATCATATTCGAGCTACTGTTTGCTTATATGCCAAGACGCTGAGGGTGGATCTACGTTATTTCCTCAACGGTAAAGCCTCTATTAAAGGACTCGTCCTAACACATACTCAGTGGACCCTCATCAAGGACAGTACCCCTAAAATCGACATCGCCATACAGTATGTTCTAGAAAGCCAGCATAATCATACATCGCTTGGTCCTTGATCCCTATAAAAGCACATCATTCATCTTTTAGCCCCAGTCGTCCAAATGGATCACTACATTATTGTTAGTAGCACAGATTCGTTGTCATACTTCCCAGACAATACACCCTATAAATTTCGCGTTGCCCTGAACACGCGTCTCTGTTTAAGTGATTCCTGGGTGGTTGGTTTAGCGGAATTATTTATCAACAAGCAACCTCAATTCAAATCCAAGTCGTTGTTACTCGTGACTTGTAATATTTGCGGTGAATCCTTTGTAGGCGAGACTAAACTACCTCTCCTACGGACTGTAGATGTGACGAGTGTTTCCAAGAAAGCCATTACTAGGCTATATTCTACGCCACATTATCTCCCCGTAGTACAAAATAGTGTCGACGTTCTCGACATCTATATAAAGACCGAAGATAATCTACCAGCAACCCTTCTGAGTGGTGCAATTACGATCACACTCCACTTGAAAAAACTATGACGAATCGTCATTTGTATGTTCCCGACGTCAAAAAATGGATTCGTTTTTATCAGGATCAAGTCAACTCGGTGCCGTACCCCACATCACAAAGCGGAAGAGGTCTTAGCATCATTCCTATTGAAACGCAAGTGCCACAGAAACGTATAAATGTACCACCTATTACGCTAACATCCCCGTCACAACAAGCTGTTGATCAAGCCAAGTCTGAAATCCGTATAAATAAGAAGCGCACCTCATCTCCACCCATTATCTCCCAAGGACAGTCCAAACGTATAAAAAGAACATCACCTCCAAAGAAGCGAAAGATTCAATTTTTCTAGCTACACCATGGCGCTCCTTACTGACAAAGGCTTCCACGAAGGTCAACCCGAGACGTTATCTCTTTTTCAATTACCGCCTTCGCAAACAGCGGTGGAAAATCGTTACATCATTGACGTGAGGCCAACATCCCAATTCAGCGATGGTGCTCCCGTTGAATTTAAGATATCAGGCCAGGGGTTAGATTATCTCGACCTGAAATCTTGTCGACTCTACGTGAAAGCTAAGGTCGTGCACAGCGATGATACCCCGTTGATCAAGGATGAAAAATGCGGCCCTATCAATCAACTGCTACAGACCATGTGGTCACAAATTGATGTATCTATGCAAGGTAAACTGGTGACGACCATGGACAATGGTTATCCATACAAAGCCTACCTTCAGACCATTCTGAACTTTGGTGAAGACGCTAAAGAAACGCAACTACAGCTTCAACTGTTCGTATCTGACGAGGGTGTTAATATAGATACCACAAATCCTGCAATAGGTGCAAATGCTGGACTTACAGAGAGACAGAAATTCATCGCCGAGAGTAATGCATTCGAGATGGAAGGAAACCTCATGCAGGACGTGTTTAAACAACACCGCTACCTGCTAAACAACGTTGATGTATACGTGAAGTTGTACCGATCGTCGCCCCAGTTCATCTTCATGGCAGAAGCCGAGACTCCAGCCTACAAACTCGTTATTGAGGACATCAGCCTGAAAGCTTACAAAATACGCGTCAACCCTGGTGTCATACTCGGACACGCCAAAGCTCTCGAAGACAGTTCTGCGTTTTATCCCTACCAGAGCACGCAGGTTAAGATGATGTCCATATCTGCTGGACAGACCCTCTTCCGCTGGGACAACATGTTCCAGTCCGTTTACCCCAGCAAACTGATCGTTGGTTTCGTATCTTCCAAGGCCGTGGGAGGGGACTATAAAAAGAATCCTCTAAACTTTCATCACTTTAAGCTGACAAATCTGGCGGTAAACATAGACGGTGTCACTTCCCCCGGTCATCAAATAAGGACGAGGTTTGATACCGATCCTTACACCTCGCAGTTCACATCGGCCTACCTCACCTTATTCGACGCTATAGGTCAATCCGGAGAAAACTTTGGAAATGCTATAACCTTGTTGGAGTATCACAACGGCTACACGCTATACTCATTCAACTTGGACCCTACTTTAGCCTCGAAAGACCACCTGCAGCTGTTGAAACAAGGTAACCTTAGGCTGGAAGCAGTCTTCGGAGAACCACTTCCTGAAACCGTGAGCTGTATCACCTACGCAGAGTTCCCAGCCCTGATAGAGGTTGATAAGTCGCGGAACGTCATAGTCAACGCACCATGAACACCAACGAGCTACGCTGCATTATTCGCTCCGATCACACGCTGCACGCTCGCGTCCGCGGGGTGTACCCGGCGGATAAGATTCCAAGCCACGTGTCTCTGACACCGGCTGCATATATCGTAAACACAGACCCGTCTACTCTTCCCGGTGAACATTGGGTAGTATTCTACTTTTCCCAAGACAGAGGCACATTTTTTGATTCCTTGGGACAATTACCAGAGCATTACGGCCATCGCTTCGCTTCATTTCTCAAAAACAATTGTAAAACTATTTCATTTAATGACAGAGTGCTTCAAGGAGATCAATCATTGACCTGCGGTCACTATTGTATTTACGTGTTACTTCAGTTAACACGAGGTGTATCTCTTTCCAGCATCCTGACGGACTTCCATCAAAACCATTGTCATAATGATTGTTATGTATATAGATTTGTAACGCGACATTTCTCATATTGTATTTCCAACACACATCAAATGTATTGTAGCTGTTAATTCTTTCAATAAAATGGTTTCTTAACCGCACCTCTACCGTTTTTTTAATTTTTATATAAAGTGCGAAGGTGAATATAAAAGAGATGATCTTTTCATCCTGGTCAACACACGATGGATGCGGGTGCATGGAAAACCTATTTGTCCCGTGTATACTTTGACACAACCGATGTTGCTTCGTTTACAGGCCCTGTTAAGCTACGCAATATTTTACGTAAACGAGGGTATAACGTTCCCCTAACCGATCTAAACCAATGGTTGAGCGATCAAGACCCTTACAGTTTACAGAGACCTATTCGATATTCATTTAAGAGAAATAGAGTGATATCAGCTGGAATTGATCATTTGTGGGACGCCGACCTGGCTGATGTAACCAATGTATCGAAACACAATGACAACATAAAGTTCCTACTCTTCGCTATTGACGTCTTTTCGCGTTATTTATGGGTCGTTCCTCTCCCCAATAAACAACATCAGTCAATCGTTGCGGGATTGGATTCCATTTTAAAGCAAGGTAGAACCCCAAAATATCTTAGAGTCGATAAAGGTAGTGAATTCAATAACCGATGGGTGAAGGCCTATTTGACGAAGAAGGGAATTAAACCTTATGTCACACATAATGAGAAGAAGGCCAATTATGTGGAGAGGGTCATCAGGACGGTTAAGAACGTATTATATAAGTATTACACGCATAAGCAAACCTACCGCTACCTGGATGTTCTTGCAGACGTAGTGGGAGCTTACAACCGTCGGCAGCACCGATCACTAAACGAGAGAGCTCCAGCTGACGTAAACGAGCATAATGAAGCCATACTCTGGAAAGAAATGTATGTGGACACTACACAACCTACACGGAAACAGCCCTTTAAATTGAAGGTTGGTGATTCTGTTCGTATTTCACACGTGAGATATGTATTCCAACGGGATTATCAAGCCAAGTGGACAGAGGAACTCTTCAAAATTTCAAAAAGGTATCGTCGCCAAGGGCTGCCCATATATAAACTCATAGATTTCATGGACGATGAAATACAGGGTACATTTTATCAACAAGAGCTTCAGGTGGTCAATAAAGATGCTGATGCATTATGGAGGATTGAAAAAGTACTCAAAACACGACGTCGTCGAGGCAGGGTGGAAAAACTGGTGAAATATGTCGGGTGGCCAATCAAATTCGCTAGCTGGGTGGCTCAAGAAGATATTGAAGCAATCTAGTCATAAAGCTCTAAGGGGTGTCAGCAAGTGTGTAGAAGTGTGGCGCTATGTACACGACTGCTTATATATATAAGGTCGTTTGTGAACCATTAGTTCGTATATCATGTCGAGTACGTGTACGTTCTGTCAGAGAACCTTCTCCCGTCGTCACAATATGCTCAGACATATGCGTCTGAGGCATAGTCAGGAGACACCCCCGAATTCCGGGCCACCAAGTGGAGTAGAGCATCCCTATACCATGATGGTCAGCGGCCCTACGGGTTGTGGCAAGACATCATGGGTGATGAAGTTCTTAGAAGAAGGACCAATCAGCTATACCCGTATAGTTTGGTGCTACAGCCAGTGGCAGTCCGCCTACGAAAACACCTCTTTGAAGAATGTAACATTCGTGCCTGGTATTCCCCAAGACATTGGAGAGGCTTATTACTTCGACCCTGATGAGATCAACGTGGTGGTGCTCGACGACCTGATGGGTGTGGCTAAGGGAGACTCACGCATCTCCGATCTCTTCACGAAAGGATCCCATCATCGCAATCTGTCCGTCATCTATTTAACCCAAAATTTGTTTCCACAAGGGAAAGCCTCTCGCGACATTACTTTAAACTGTCAATACTTCGTACTCTTTAACAACCCTATTGACAGACAACAAATACAACTCTTTGGACGACGTATCTATCCCAAACACGCAGAGTATTTCATGGAGAAATATAAAGATGCCATATCCACCCCTTACGGTTACCTCTTGATTGACCTAAAACCAACTACACCCGAAAATCACCGACTGAGGAAGGTTGTCACATCGCAGGATGGAATGGGACTTTTCACCAGACAAAGACCTCCGTGGTACACTAGACAAAAAGGCAAAGGAAGTAAGCGTCTGAAGCGTAAAGATGGTGAAGAGCCCAACGGTAGTGTGAAACGAGAAACATGGAAAAGGCTGTTCGGTGTTCCTTCACGAGTGATGTTCAATGGAAAAATTATTGAAAAGGTCGCACAATATAGGAAGAAGGGGTTTACAGCAGAGGAGGCCATAGACTTAGCAGTGGAGGCATATACACCTCAGATGACTAGAAAAATGTGTCAGACTTATGTTGACACGGTAACGGGAATGAAAACTTTGGAATCCGATAGTATTCATACGGAGTTAATGAAGACTTGCCTTGAACTGCAGAAATCACATAATATGGACTTTGCTGAGGCGATGACGCAGGGCATCAAACTGAGATGGCACCTATTCAAAGATTTATGTAAAACACGAGAGGATGCTTAATGTCTTTTATTCCAATACGTAATATGTAAATAAATATTATTTGTGACTGTACCCATATCGATACACAAGGGGGTCTTTTATTCCATTACATGATGATGAATAATATCGTTTATTCTTATACGTAACATGTAATACACAAGAATGTTGTTGATTTATACATATTTACACGTTTCATGGTTGAGTGTAGCCATGTGCTACGGTATGTACACCATCGTTCAAAATATAGCGCTTGTCATCAAAGGGACAGAGGCTTTGTTTGTTAACAGTCAGACTGTAGAGATGGTGATCTATGCTTCTAATTTGATTCATGGTTGTACGGACACTTTTTCGATTGAATAAACATTCTTTGTACATGGCATGTCGTAATTTTTTCTTGATGGCATACTTGGTAATGCCTTTCGCCGTTTTCTTCTCTTCCCCGTTGTAAAGTAAACTATACATTTTCGGTCGAAGCCCGACAAACTCCTCGATGGGAAGACCTCCACATTCATCTTTCATCTTCCCCAGTACTTTGGCATTGGCTGCCGTGTAAAGGGGGTGATCTCGCTGGTAGTTGCTCGTATCGAACATGGAGATGTGTTGTGTCATGTCGTTGTAAATATTTTGTGTTTGAATGTCATAGCAGAAACTATCCGTGTCGGAAAAGAGGAGCTTAGCTTTAGAACCGTATTCTAGCTTGATGTGATTGTAGTGAAAATCAAACATGAGAAGTTTTGAGAGATCTAGAATGGTAAAACCAGCGTATATAGGCCTGTTCAATTTCAGTTTGATGGTCTTCAAATGAACGGCTACCAAATCCTCGTTGAAAATCTTGAAACTGTGAAAGGAAGGCTTGGCGATCATTCTTTTGAGTCTCTGCTTGGAGTGTACCAGTTGAACGTTGATCCGTTTTCGAACGTTCTCCAACGTCTTTCCAAACACACTGAAGACAGAAAGATACATTAGTTATTCAGAGTCAACACAAATAGCGTCTTAAAGTGAAAATAATTAGTAATACACACAGATAGTGATTGGAAAAAAAAAAGCTTACCTGTTGTTCATCAGCTTGAATAACTCGGTTTCGAACTGATTTCTTGCCTCTTTACGTCTTTCAGTATTGAACTGGATGTAGGGTTGTAACCAGGCGGCTTGTGTGAATTCCACGACGCGATGTATCTTTGTCAGCTGCATACCTTGACTGAGACAAAATTTCAAATCTCGGTAGTGGATGGTGTATTGAATTTTGTCGTGAAGGTTTGAGATGAGTTTCTCAATAGGTCGACCTTTCAGCTGTAACTCCTCCTTCAGCTTAAGAGAATATGGCGAGAGCATCTCATCCGTCACTGACATGCGTTCTGGACAAAGCGGATAATCGCTATGTGTCTCGTGTAGGGCTGCTGTATATATCAGGTCCACCTCCAAAATGTACCCCTTTTCCGCATCATCAGCGATAGTTTGAACGTTTAAAGACGTCTTTTCTTGTTCATTCAACCACCTAAAGTCACGCAGGGGTAAGGACTGCGACATGGCCCATCCATAAAGATTGTTAGCGTCGAGGTAGAGGATGTAATTGTTGGGTAGGAGGGGGTTGTAGTCGACGAGGTATGGGTTGTTCGCTTTGCTATACCTGTTGGAGATCATGGATATCCCTCCACGAATACCCTTTTCTATCATGAGGTACATATCGATGTCATCCAGGAGCTGTAGACGAACGCCGGTCATTTTCAACATGGCATCCCAAGAGAGTCCTGGAGAGGTGTAGTAATGGGCAGGATCCAGATGATAATAGTTCATGCACATATCCCTAAAGTTTTCGAAGACATCAGCCAGCAACAGGACGTCCGATTTCAAATACAGGTCATGGTAGTCACCTAGTGTTTGGATATCAAACTGAGACCATACCGTGCGTGCATGTGCATAATCACTGTCAGAAATCGGCTCTTCTTTAAGATCGTTGTAAAAGGCGTCTTGGGTGGGGAGTTGAGTGTCTGAAAACTTGCTATCATCTGTCAAATACCCATATGGGAAAACCCCTTTTCTCAGTAATAACTGCCTCTGTTCGGGATGGGAAAAATGTCTCAGCAGGTGGATGAACTTGTCTTCACCATCCTTGGATAGATTTTCAACTAATGTTTCGAGGGAGGCGTTGAGAAATTGAAGAGAATCCAGAAATCTCAAATTGCCTAGAGAGAAAGAAATATACTTCTGAAAATTGTTCGGAATACAGGAGATATTTCGGGTCTTGTATTTCCCCAGGATGCTACAAATAAGATGACCATCGTAGCCTCGTGTGTTGTGTAAAATAACAGGAATGAAAAACTGACGCTTCTCTTGTCGGGTAGATCTTCTGAAACGGTACTGTAAATTACACTGATTGTGAGCAGGCCCTCGATATCTCCCAGATAAGTGGCAATGATCGCGCACTCGATCGGTGTGAAGTTCTTTCTCGCAAATATGACAATGCGTAGCTTGTGTGAAGGAATGTTGTTCCTCTCGAGTGAGCTCCATGGGGATGACGGATTCCAAGATGTTGCATATGCGATCATCTTCTTCTATGAGACGATCCAAAAATGTTTCCACCACATTGGGACCACGGTAGACAACTGCAGGTGTACTGTATGCCGGTAAGCTGCTAACCACCGTATAACAAAATCCTGATGGTTCGTGTTGTTCGTATTTCGTGGTGAACCCGGACTGAGAGTGTATTTTGCGCGTGAAACACTCGAAATCAGCAAAGATGACAAAGGGCACGCGGAGTTGCTTCTTGATATTTTTGAATGATAACCATTGTTCTTCCGGTGTTTCTGGGAGTTTGATCCGTTGGGGTCCATGAGGAGAACAGTGAGGGAGATGATCATCCAGCACGCGTTGGGAAGAAAATGCGTGCAGGCAATAGTTGCAATAGAATTGTTTACCATTGTGTTTTGTACGATTGGTCAACAGACGACTCATGTTCTTAATCAGGCAAAAGTGTCTTTTATCTTCCTTGGTGATGAGTAGCAGATTCACATGGGTGTCAAACCGATGTTGCGTGATATGTAAGGGAAAAACTTCTCTTTCATAGCCGAATACGTTGATGGAAATGGAGTTGAGAGATTCGAACTTGCCGACCTGGGATAGTGACATGGGAAAAGTAAGACCCTCAACATTCAATTCGTCCCTGTAAGCTGTATAACGCTCAGGGCGATTGGTGTTCTTTTCTACTGGATGGAGGGCTGCCAAAATAGACCATAAAAAACAGAGAGAATCCGTATTCTCCACGTTGACTAGAGCTTTCTTGTCAACTAGAGGTTTAGGTGTGGGAATATAGCTACTTCCATCAAAAGGAACGTACTGAGCCAGATGGATGTCGAGATGTAGTAATTCATCTATGAGCCAGGAGCTGCCCTCATGTTGATAATCCTGGAAACTATGGTGAATTTTCTGTAGGGCCTCGGCTAGTTGAGATTCTAGTTGCGATAGGTTAGTAATGATAGCATTGGGACATCGGAAGGTGGGTTCGGAGTATATAGGATCCCCGTCGCTGTTCGGTCGCACCATACGGATTTGTAAAGAAAGGTACCATTTGATGCCTCTGTGTTTAGCGAGGTCAGCAGTGATGAGCTTACGAATCTTTGATTCTGTGTTCTTGAAAAACAGTAACACATCCACATTATCATCGGATGAAGGAGGAATGGAATGTGTGTGTACAGTACCTTCCAGCGCGGATGTGTCCGGCCTTGCTCCCCCCAGTTGTTTCCTATGACAACTGTCACAGTGCTGTGAATGAGAGTTGAAATATTTCTCGGGCAGTGGTCGATGACAGGCAGTGCATTCTCTCCCTTGAGTCGAACATTCGTGGCAGAATGGTTTTCCGGTGAGAAGTGGTTTGATGATGCCGCAAAAATTACATTTAGTCTGATGTGGTGCTAGGTCTCTCCTCATCCGCTTGACTCTGCTATGATGTGCGCCGTAAACAAGGCTTTTCCTCTTATGGATTCGCTGATGAGTTAATAGTTTATCTATGCGGGTGAAGGATTTTCGACATGTGGAACATGTGATGGGTTGACTGGTGTGACTGCGTCGATGGCGAAGCATATTTCTTCGATTCGTGAACGTTTGAGAGCAAAGATCGCATTGAATATGAGATATCGTAGGCACGGAGCGACTGATAGTATCGGCGAGTAGTTGTATTCGGCGTAAGTTGACAGCAACGTCGTTATAGGCGCCCCGCTCTGTCGCCCAAGCATTTAGGGTATTTACGTCCGAGAAGGAGTCGATTTTAGAGTAATCCATGTTGAATGAAGAAAAAATATGATGGGTGATCGCTTTTATAGCATAAGGTGATGGATAACTAAAAATAAGCTGCGCTCTGATTGGTGACTATTTTTAGACAATAGAAGAGCTATCCACTGATTGGTGGCTATTCTTAGAGCTGCCCACTGATTGGTGACTATTTTTATAGCTGCCCTCTGAAGACAATAGAAGAGCTGCGCTCTGATTGGTGGCTAAAATTTAGGCATACATAGATTCAATCTATCATTTAGACACTGTCTCAATTACTCAAGGATTCAGTTAATTAATGAACCAATCAATCACTGAATGTAATCAATGATTGATAGTTAATTAGTCTATATACACTTACTCACAGTAACTCAATTTACACAGAGTAAACAATGATACACCCGTTTAGATAATCTCTGTCTCATTGACTCATCAATGCATTCATTCATTTAATCAATCAGTGATTTTGTGAAAGATTAAATGAATGAGTCATTGATTGCGTGAAAGATTGAATGAATGAGTCATTGAATGCAATCAATGACTCATTCATTCAATCTTTCACAAAATCACTGATTAAAAAACATTCAATGATTTACACACAGACATATATTGTCTGTGTGTAAATCATTACTGCATAGAGCATATATGGAACAGATTGAGATTAATAGAGTATCAAATAAACAGAACTTCTGAGAAAAATAATATTTACCCTAGGATGTGGTCATGTACGGGAAAATCAAGGTTGTATAGTCTCAAAGTCGTTATTAAGGCATTAAAAGAAGGTGCCCACTTCCTACTGGAGTGCACAAGATTTCATTCGGAGTGACTGTCATTGTTTAATTCAACAACCTGCCCTGTGTCACTGGCTCACGCGTGCAGGAAGCGTGTAAAGAAAAAGCGTCCACAAAAGGCGGTGTTTATCCTATTACTATCCCTTATAGCGTGTTTTTATAAGCGATGAGTAATTATCACTACGACAAGTGTTTACATGTCGAGAAATAATATAGAGGAATTAACGATAATATGACTCATGGTTCTTTGTTGCGCTGCATAGACGTGTCTGTACTTGTCGAGAACTACAGACAAAGGGTTTTGTTACGATGAACATTGAATGTAAATGTTTGTTTTATACAAGGATACGATCGGAAAGTCCTAATGATGGGATGCGTTATAAAGCGAGTTAAATTCATTCTATGGTTGATCCTGCAAGGAACTTTCGTCATCTCCCGGTGATTCTGAATGAGTGAAATCAATGTATCTCTATTTGTTACACTATGTAGATGTATTTTGATGAATACTAATTAATACTAAATTTCTTTACAATATCATAATTTAGTTAATTGATTATCTCTGTCTCACTGATTCAAAGAATCATTAAATGATTTACACAATCAGTGAATGCATTCAATGACTCATTCATTCAATAATCCGCATAATGAGGGAATCATTCAAAATCACTGATTCAAGCACAAAATCATTTATAAAATGATTGATGCAATCACAAAATCACTGATAAAAAAACCATTCAATGATTTACACACAGACATATATGGAACAGATTGAGACTAATAGAGTATCAAATACACAGAACTTCTGAGAAAAATGATATTTACCCTAGGATGTGGTCATGTATGGGAAAATCAAGGTTGTATAGTCTCAAAGTCGTTATTAAGGCATTAAAAGAAGGTGCCCACTTCCTACTGGAGTGCACAAGATTTCATTCGGAGTGACTGTCATTGATTAATTCAACAACCTGCCCTGTGTCACTGGCTCACGCGTGCAGAAAGCGTGTGAAGAAAAAGCGTCCACAAAAGGCGGTGTTTATTCTATTACTATCCCTTATAATGTGTAGTTGACCGTGGGTATATGAAAGAAACGTTTGTATCTAATCACTTCTTGGGGGAGAAGTGATGGTTAAGCGATACGCGTGTGTGTGTTTTTATAAGCGATGAGTAATTATCACTACGACAAGTGTTTACATGTCGAGAAATAGAAATGGTTCTTTGTTGCGCTGCATAGACGTGTCTGTACTTGTCGAGAACTACAGACAAAGGGTTTTGTTACGATGAACATTGAATTTAAATGTTTGTTTTATACAAGGATACGATCGGAAAGTCCTAATGATGGGATGTGTTATAAAGCTAGTCAAATTCATTCTATGGTTGATCCTGCAAGGAACTTTCGTCATCTCCCGGTGATACTGAATGAGTGAAATCAATGTATCTCTATTTGTTACACTATGTATACGTATTTTGATGAATACTAATTAATACTAATTTCTTTGCGATATCATAATTTAGTAAATTGATTTTCTATCGGACTCAATAAACAACATGACGTTAGTCATTTTTGGTGGATATTCGAATGCCAAAAAAAAAAAAAAAAAAAATTAAATAAATAAATAAATAAATAAATAAATAAATAAATAAAACAAAAAACATATGTGCTTAATAGAAGTTTCCCTTTCGAAAATAATGGTTGGCCCTGAAAAGGGCCTTTGGAATTCCTACATGGAATTAAATGAAGACGTTGTAGAAACGATGAATTTGTTGCCGGCAAACTGGGCAGGGCACTGGCGTGTGGATGCATCTACAGTCGGGACATCTAACGTTGATGAGCATCCTATGGAAACACGTCGCACAGGTGCAGATGTGGCAGCACGGGGCGAGCATTAACTTTACACGTCTATCCATACATATGACGCAAACTCCCCATTCCTTTGTTTTGTCTTCTTCTGCGATAGGTCGTTCATTTGCACTGCTCCGCCTTAAATTGTTGAAGATTTGGGCCATCCTTAATCTTCTGAGTCGCCTTGCTCCTCTCTCTGCCATCGTGGAATGGAAGTGTTGAGATGTGGTAAATGTCTACGATATTTATAGAATGCGCGCGGACTTTGTAGAAAGCATGTGTTAGAAACCGATGAACAACGATTTTAAGATGTGTTAGTTTCCAATATAGCCAATTTTGAGTCTAAACGTATTTTTCTGCAATGAAAACCTTTAGAAGTAATAACAAATTTCATATATTTCTATAGCTTGAAACATATAGTTTACTAACACATATTAAAAATATTAATACCACTAATCATTTAACAGTAATTTGTAGAAAACATAGATTAAACAAGCACATTTCTCCCTCCAAAATGTAAAGATTGATTTTTCATATGATTAGCATTTGAATAACGTCAATATAATATCTAGCGCCATGATATCAATGAATATAGCCTGACTCGCCTAGGCGCACTGACCGGACCAACTCTTTGGTCCGTCGGTTTGAGGTCACAATGTTATTTCCCCCCAATAGAGTTAATTGTTTTGCAAGGTACTCTGTGGCGCGCCCGCCGTCCTGAAAATTGACAGCTGTAACACGCTGTAAGATTTTTTTTTCCGTATATATTATCCATTTGTGTTTGGTTCAAACGTATTTATGTGTTGAGTATATCAAACATTTACCATTTACCTTCAAAACATTTGAAATTATAATAAGATTGATAAACTAATATTAATTCGTAAAAAATATAATGTCTAAGAAGCATAAAAACATGTACTATCGATTACAGATATCTACTAAGTGTTATAGAATTCTTGTGTCATACACACGTGTTTATACTTGTCGAGAACTAAAGATAAAGGCATAGGTATACTAAGAATAGAACCGGGGTTTTTCCAATAGCAAATACAAATTTATCCAAGTTTGCTATTGATAATGATGTAGAGCATGACTCATGACTCTTTGTCGAGAATTGAAGATAAAGGACCAGGTGTAATTACAATACTGTGGGCAAATGACTCACCACTCTTTGTGGGAGTCTGTATATATACAAGTCTGTACATGTTGAAAATATGCAATCATACATCCTTACAGTTTATCATCTACACAACTGCAAACACCATATAAACTCAAGTAATAAAATATGTTTCTTCATTCAAACTAAAGTCAAACTTATGAACAACAATTAATTTATGATGATAATCATATGGTCAGTTCATTAGAATTAATCATGTGAAGCGACAAAATCGTCTGACGCATTTGTTAACTCATATTTCGTGTGTAAACACAGGAAAGTATAATTTACAACATTTCTTGTGATTTTAACAAATTTATATTGTAATATAAATTAAATATAACTTTCTTGTGTATTTATGCAACAAAGTGTGTACGTATCTTTTGTTACTTTTAGGGTTTCCATTGCTGCTTTAAGTGATTGTGTTTGTATATACATACCTACTGTGTTAAGATAACAGCGGGTAACATTCCCAGTCCTCAAAGCTAGCATAACAGGGGTGTTAATTATAGTAACTGTTCCAACATTTCATAAACAATCAAGTGTTAACCTGTGTTTCCGGTCAGTGGCTTTACTCGAAAACCAAAGCAGTATATATATAAGAACAAATTAAACCCTGACCATCATTCTCTCGATATTACTGCGAAAATGTGTCAACTTCTGTTTGTCATTATGCTAGCGACTATTGCCTACGCAGATAATCTGCACAAATGTCGAAATTCAAGGACATCCATCAGATGTGATCGCGTTGTTTTCTTAAACGGAGTTGTATCTTCAACTCAGGAATACTTAGACGTGGTAGAAATAAGTTTGATATCGTCAAAGAATGTACTACACCTTCACCTGGACGAAGCTCATTTTCCGAAGCTGAAAACAATAATAACACCGACAGACAGCCCAGTTTCATGCGAGGATGTGAAGACATGGAAAACACCCCCAGCTGTTAACGGTGTTCTTTGTCATACTACCATATCAACATTATTATCAACACTACCAACAACAACAATATCACCACAAACAACAACTTCGATGTCGACTGATCCATCAAGTGATACCATGACCTCAACATCTATCGACTGCCAATCTACAGCAACACCATCCTCTCTTCCTTCGATTACATCTACCGAGACAGCTCAGACGACCGAGACAGTATCCACAACGAAAGAACCTACAACCATACCTAGCTCACCACCACCGTTTGATTATAATAACACCTGCGACTGCGTCGTCGAGCGAAGAGAAAGTGAGATATTAATTAAGATAAATCATGTCATATTGATTTTGATCCTAACAATTAACATATGCTTAACTCAAGCAAAAAGTGAATTAATCAGTTTCAATATCGAACGATATGTGGTGGAAATGAAATCTAAATGACAAACGTTGTGGAAGATTATACTGAAGCTGTTATATTTCCTCATTCTTGCTCAGATGATGAAACTTATCAGAATAATGGCATAGAAGGAGGTTTTCCCATATTTTATACTTTTGACTAAAACATCGTTTCTTTTTTATTTATTTTTTAGTTTCCAACTATCGCATCATTATTGGGGTTATGTCGTGTGTGATGACGTTACTGGTGCTGGTTGTAGGCGTGCTAATAAAGAAAATACTGACAACGGTAAACAGAACTTCAACAAGTGTTGGTGTACGTGATATAGAGTTATCGGAACTTGACGACCCGTGGGGAGAACAAGAAAGTATTGCCCAACAAACTGAAGTGTATGAACTGCGGAGTCGGTCCGTGCCAAAAACTCTGTGACTGAGAACATTGTGAAAATGTTGTTTGTGGATAAGTTGTGCTGAACTCTGCTTCACCATCATAAATACATACATACAAAGATCTACACAACTACATACATCAATTAAACATAAGTAATAAAAAGTGTCTATTAACATCCACTTCAAAGCTGTGATTGTGTTTTATTTTATTTTATTTTTTTTTTTTTTTTTTTTTTGAAGCAATAGATAATAAGTATATACTATGTATCACCGGGCCGCCACGCACAGGGTTCTGATGTCATGATCTAAAGAACTGAGGCAATGCTGTATAGAACTTACATATGAACACGAGGAGTATTAAATAACAAAACAACGAGCAGAGGTAACAGAGGATACTATGTACCACCGGGCCGCCACGCAGCGCGCGCGTGTTATCCGGCGGGCCGCCACGCAGCGCGCGCGTGTTATCCGGACGCGCGCGCGGGTCAAAGGTCACATCCAGGTCAAAAGGTCACCCTTCCGACCCTTAGGGTTTTCCCAATGATGTCATGATTTAAAAATAGAACTGAGGTGATACCACATATGAAAACGGGGAGCAATACTTATAAGTAAGAAAACATATTATGTAAAAAAATAGGGAGCAATACATATTAAGTAACAAAAAAGTGGGGAGCGGAATTATTACATATAACATTGAGTCAGTACTCTCTATTTAACCACTACTGCTAAGCGATAGGCCAAAAGGCGACGTCGACTTTTGAAACACGACACCGAGTTTCGGCCTATCTCTTTAACATTGTAAAAGTCGACGCGCGACGAAAAGGGCGACGTCGCGTTTCAAAACACGACGTCGACTTTTCGCGTCGCGCGTCGTGCGTCGACTTTTGCAAGTCGACGCACGAGATCAAATTGGCACAAATAGAACACCATACCATTGTATGTAATGATTTCTTAAATATATATTCTGACAATCAATTCCGGTATCATGCAAGCATGGATCGGGAGCTCCATAGCTGACCACACGAGCACAAAATTGTAGTTTGCCGTGAGGTCATTCGTTTATGCTAGTTTTTAACAGTTGGATGCCAAAAGCGTGTAAACTGAATCGGGCGATAACTCGTTTCTTCAGAGAGAACTGCTGAAATGTCATTCTTTCTTAGTCACTGGAGATTACATGTTGCTGTGATCTGATCAGTTAACCTAACCTCAACAGTGTGCCAGGGACAGCCCGTGAAAACCGTTGATATCAACGAGTTGGACACGGTCATTACCGAATCGAATGTGTGAGTAGTTTGAATATATTTTTCTAATTGACGGTGTATTATAAGAGTGAACCTAAATGGAAATAGAAATTCAAAATGTCACAAAGGGTACAGGTGTTTAAAGTATGGATATGTTTGGTTATCTGAAATCGATTCTTGTCAGAGCCTCCGTAAATATCCTATCATTTCTTAGATGTGGGAAGCAATACTGAAGTTCTCTTTTTTTTAAATACCTTCCTTTAATTCTTATGCAGAGATGTTTGTTCACCTTGTACTGGCGCCGCAGCTCGTGGTAATAATATACACACAAGAAGATCCTGAAATTGCAGAAATTTTCTTTAATTATATCTTTACTGTAATGCTATACTGTGATTTCATTTCCAGTGTTTCTCTTGGAAGCCATCACCTAAATCCAGTTCAGATTTGAGACGTCACCCATAAAACGTCATTGGTGACAATTTCAATCTAGCAATTCTTGGAACTTATCGATGCTATAAGAACTTTAGGTGCGTGTTTTTGCTATAATCAATGCTTATTGTACAAAACATATTCACATGTATAATGATACCGGGTACAGCACCTCAAATACGATGATTTATTTAATATTCTTTTCATAGATTACCATAGATTACCAGAAATTGACAGATGGATATTGCCATTGTCATTAAATGTACATATGATCACCTTGTGTATATATTTGAAGATAGCATGTGGTGCATGCTGCTGGAGGTAATAGGACGTAGGACTGACTAGAAAGAAATGAACACGAACATTTCATGCATCACGTATTTTCAACAAAGGTGGAAATCTCATGATCGACAAATCTCAAAATAAATCATCGAGATATTTACGTGTTGTGTAACTGAGGGTCTCCTAGCTAACTCAGTTTCGTCACTTGGTTTATGTCCACATGTTGCAGGGAAGAAGCATTGAATATTTTATGTTTACTGTCAGCTTCTTCTGTAACTATAGTCAGGACCAAGTAATCACCATCAGAAAGACATGGAGAGATAACGGACGACATTTGAAGAGGGAAATCCATGATGTATTTATAAAGTGGAACAGAACAGCAATGCTGCCATGCATTTGCCAGCACATTTCATTTCGGGGAATGCGGACTGTCCAAGTGACATAATTTGTATGAGACATAGACCGCTTAGTTTGTAACAGGCCTTCTGTGTCAGGAGGATATTGACACTGACCATACAATGCATGATCAGACGTGATTGCCCATATCGTATTTAGTCATATACCCCACTTGACCATGACAAAGTAGTGTAGTGTCCGAGCGACCACGACATTTGCGGAATTAATTCGTTGGAAAATGTTTAACGGGTGATATTTTGGGCTGTGTGTGTTACCCAAGTGAAACCGAAGATTGTTGGTGGTCCAAAGCCTTTGTCACGGCACTTTACCGAAATTCACGAAAGTTCAGGTATGTTTACCTATGTGCTTCAAAGTACGATAATGCTAGCTTTTTAAGGCTGATCATTTTCCACAGCAATGCAAAATATCGAACACCATTTCACAACAGAATGCAATGAGTGCAATGTTGATTTAGCCGTTCTTCATACATTATTTATTAAGGAACATGTCATACCACGAGTTACACTAGTGTTCGCTGCATGTCATCATGCGCACGACGTATTGGTCAGTGCTCAGCAAGGTGACGGCATGCTAGGCTGACGAGATCATTTTGAAGTCTGTAATCATCCCGATCTATGGCAAGGAATAAGCAAACATCGAGATTATTCCATGCAGATATTGCAACAAAATGAACAGATGTTTACTTTCATACTTTTCTGACGGGATACGGTACCCCAAATAGGGCTGGCTCGATTCGCCAAACAACAATGACAGGCTACGTGAGTACCATACAAAATATAAAGCTCAAAACTGTTGAAATAATGTATTGCCGATCATTGTTGCTTGTATGTCTGTTGACAGTTATAGTTAGCAGGCCCATAAATGTATCCGAATAAAATGATGGCCTTGCAGATATCCATGTTGCTTTTGCACAGAATAGAATTTCGTAGTAAAGTTTTAGCAGTGGGGAAAATAGTTCAGTGACATCACGACCAAGCGTAATTATTTATTTTTTCACGCTACATGTATTATCCAATCAGCGTGTTACGTAACTAGTTACATATTGAAATTATGACGTAGGCTTTTATAAATGAAAAGTACTAAAGTTATGTGATAAACAAGGTCTAACATTCAGCTTTTCGTCGGGGTGGAACTTATACAGTAATAGGGCGATCGTGTTTTGATCAAGTGACCAGTTTCACACCTGATCTGATAGAGATAGTTGAACTTGAGCTAGATTAAATCCTCCACGTCGAGAGGGCGGAGGAATATGGAGGAAGGGCAGATTAATATAAGCTTTGGGTATGCTACATGATCCGTTTAAATTACTGCACTGCACTTTTGCTCTAAACTATGATTTTTTAATGTGCCTATAATCACTATACCCATATAATGCTGCTATACCACTAAAATTAGCATCGGATAGTTAATATGGTAGCGAATGATGTATGTTTTTAGCCCACCATCACTCAAATCGCTTTTCGTCCGTGGTCCGTCGTCCGTTCGTCGTCAGTCCGTCCGTAAACAATTCTTGGTATCCCGATTTCTCAGGAACTACTTTATGGATCTTTCTCAAATTTGGTACACAGGTTCCCCTTGGGGTCTAGTTGTGCAAGATAACTTTTTTGGTCCGATTCGAAAATCCAATATGGCCACCAGGCAGCCATCTTGGATTTCCCCATGAAACCGTGTTATCGCGATTTCTCAGGAACTACTGCATGGATCTTTCTCAAATTTGGTACACAGGTTCCCCTTGGAGTCTAGTTGTGCAAGATACCTTTTCTGGTCCAATTCGAAAATCCAATATGGCCACCAGGCAACCATCTTGGATTTATTCATGAAACATTGTTATCGTCATTTCTCAGGAAGTACTGCATGGATCTTTCTCAAATTTGGTACACAGGTTCCCCTTGGGGTCTAGTTGTGCAAGATACCTTTTCTGGTCCGATTCGAAAACCCAATATGGCCACCAGGCAGCCATCTTGGATTTTCTCATGAAACTTTGTTATCGTCATTCCCAGGAAGTACTGCATGGATCTTTCTCAAATTTGGTACACAGCTTCCCTTTAGTGTCGAGTTGTGCAAGATACCTTTTCTGGTCCGATTCGAAAATCCAATATGGCCACAAGGCAGCCATCTTGGATTTCCCCATGAAACTTTGTTATTGCGATTTCTCAGGAAGTACTGCATGGATCTTTCTCAAATTTGGTACACAGGTTCCCCTTGGGGTCTAGTTGTGCAAGATACCTTTTCTGGCCCGATTCGAAAATCCAATAGGGCCACCAGACAGCCATATTGGATTTCCCCATGAAACTTTGTTATCGTGATTTCTCAGGAAATACTGCTTGGATCTTTCTCAAATTTGGTACACAGGTTCCCCTTAGGGTCTAGTTGTGCAAGA
>JAVTVY010054531.1:0-31481 GCA_036873755.1 Hanleya hanleyi | reverse complement strand
TTGCATTCACGAAAATGACTGCCAAGTTAACGTCAATATGAAAGGTATCTAAGTATCAAAATCAAACTCAAAAAACCTCTCCTGGAAATCAAGGCCCTAGCTTTTGACAACAAGGACAAATAGATCGCTTTTATGGTCAGCATCTGCTAATAAATGACGTCCTTCCATTCGTAAAACTGACAAAGTAACGTAAATTTTGTATAGAACCAGTAAATTCTAGCAGAAATGGGCTCTGACTTGAGAGAATGATGTCAAATGCAATATGTTTTCTGCGCATTGTCTGCTGATACACATAAGTATTGAATTTACGGAAGTGATTAATGCTATTCTAAAGGGATTCTGAGTGCGGAAGAGGACGGGAACATCAATACCAGCGAATCAAGGCCCTGGCTTGCGAGAATGAGGATAGAAGGGCTGTGTTCTGAAAGAGAATCATTCAAAATAGCTATTTGCCGAATGTCATGCAACCGAAAGTGCACAATATAACTGCACGACTGCGAGGTATTGTTCGCGCACAGGGGGTGTCCAACTCGTTAAATACTACATAGTCATTTCTGTCTCTTCGAAGTGGGCTACCATTTGAAATTGTCCGGTAATGAGTGAGTCCATCTGAATCCTTTCGTCGGCAAAATAATCATTCAAGATTCAAGATTTTATTGTACAAACACCAGTCAAAGGCAGAGTACAAAATTTTAAGAGGAATACAACTAGAGAAAAAATGGAACAGTGACATGAATATTAATATTTATATATATGTTATATCTGAGAGATATGTTATATTTGAGTGTTACTGTTGATATTAGAACCTTGATTTTTAGCATTAAAGTGCATCAGGGGACTGTTGCCAGCATGTTTCGAGTGGACCTACTTTTGATGAAAATTTCTGGTGATTTTTGATTAAAATCACTGGTGATTCTAACTTGGGCCGTGCCCATCTTAAAATTGGCAGGATTTCAACTGGGGGTCCAAGAGTTCAGTGCGTGTCCGAGTCCTAATGCATACCCTACTTCGTAAGTCCTCTGACGTTATTCACACTGGGCATGAAGGTGCATTATGGGACTGTTGCCAGCATGTTTCGAGTGGACCTACTTTTGATGAAAATTTCAGGGGATTTTTGATTAAAATCACTGGTGATTCTAACTTGGGCCGTGCCCATCTTAATATTGGCAGGATTTCAACTGGGGGTCCAAGAGCACAGTGCGTGTCGGAGTCCTAACGCCGACCCTACTTCGTAGGTCCCTTGACGTTATTCACACTATTCTCATATATAATAATTAACGAAGCAATAATTCATTCCACCGAATATAGTTGCAAATGAATTCAAACGCGCTTGAAGATAGTATTGCCATGTGAGATCGGAGGTTGAAAAGAAAAGTGTGGCAGAGATCACACTCTCTTAGCGCATGCGCATTTCAAAAAGTCACAAGAACAAGAACAACAAGAACAACAACGCGAGCCTCCCGTAGACCTGCGTGCCGCAGGTAACAAGTGAGAAATGACTACATTGTAGTCAAAACCTGCGGCAGTGGCAATAATACAGTGAAAGACATATCAGCGGAGGTAGTGGTAATTGTAGAAAAAAAGCGCCATCTGCAAGTGTTTTCATGCCAAGGGAAGTAATTTTCAACTTCTAACCCACAATTGCAGGAATTGACTAATAGATTTGACACAATATATATATATTCGCTTTCCTCGTTCAAAATCCGACGATGTTGACTGGTCCGTGCCGTCTATACTGAATTGACAGACGAAGTCACAATAATCGCTTTGGCAATGTCTTGGTACAAGTATCGTGAATTCCAAGTTTCAAAACATTCCGTTCAGCCGTTGATTTTTGCAAATCAAAAAGGCTTTCAAATATTTGGAAATCCAAACAAATTTCAAGGATTTAGTCATAGCGCGAACATCTACGCTCTTCAGTCTCCCTTCTCGCTTACTTTGCCGAGCAAAATGGAAAATTTATATTTCCGTCAAAGTTAATTTTCAATGAATTTATTATCAGGTCTATCACTTTGATCTGTGAAACTATGGAATGGGGTTGAAGGCTTTATCGAACTGTTCAAGAGGCATAATGACATTTTTCACGATTCAAATTGAGGTCTGTGACAGTCTTGATATTCGATTAGAATAATAAATTAAGTTTCTGCATTTATGTGCGTTATCATCTGCAAACTAAATACGGTACCTTGACACTCTTTTCCATGCAGCAAGCCAATATCAATGCATGATTTGCTCCTTCTATACAAATGATTACCTATTTCATCCTTAGGAGATATCACCTCATCCGACATGTTTGGTCAAGCCTTTTCGAAGGTTGATAATTTTATTAATTTTTTTTTAAGTCAAATTCTGCAAATAAGAAACATTTCTTGTCAGTATCTATGGATATCGCCCTATAATCAATTCGCGAATATGTTTGTCATTAAGTCATTCGGGAGGTGATTTAAGTGCGAAATTTCAGGGTTAGTTCACTAAACAAGGTCTGCGTGTATAAGAGAATCATGTCGAATTCTCGTTATTATCTTTTGGTACATCAAATTATTGCGTTCGCGAAAATGACTTCCAAGTCAATATGAAAGGTATCAAAATAAATTTAAAAAACTCTCAAGGAAATCAAGGTCCTAGCTTTTGACAACGAGATCAAATAGATCGCTTTTATGGTCAGTATCTGCTAATATATGACGTAATTTCATTCGTAAAACTGATTGACAAAGTAACGTAAATTGTGAAGTGTAGAACCAGTAAGTTCTAGCAGAAATGGGCTCTGACTTGAGAGAATGATGTCAAATGCAGCATGTTTCTGCCCGTTGTCTGCTGATACACATTAGTATTGATTTTACGGAAGTGATTAATGCAATTCTAAAGGGATTATGGGTGCGGAAGAGGACGAGAACATCAATACCAGCGAAGCAAGGCCCTGGCTTGCGAGAATGAGGATAGAGGGACTGTGTTCCGAAAGAGGATCATTCGAAATAGCTATGTGCCAAATTTCATGCTTGTAACCGAAAGTACACAATATAACTATGATGTACTGTTCGCGCATAGGGTTGTCGGACTCATTAAGTACTACATAGTCATTTATGTATTATAAAACCGTTTGCGCATAAAGTCAGTTTTGAGTATTATCAATGAGTCGGTATAGCTAAGACATTGACAACGAGGTCAAATAGATCGCTTTTATGGTCAGTATCTGCTAATATATGACGTAATTTCATTCGTAAAACTGATTGACAAAGTAACGTAAATTGTGAAGTGTAGAACCAGTAAGTTCTAGCAGAAATGGGCTCTGACTTGAGAGAATGATGTCAAATGCAACATGTTTCTGCCCGTTGTCTGCTGATACACATAAGTATTGATTTTACGGAAGTGATTAATGCAATTCTAAAGGGATTATGAGTGCGGAAGAGGACGAGAACATCAATACCAGCGAAGCAAGGCCCTGGCTTGCGAGAATGAGGATAGAGGGACTGGTTCCGAAAGAGGATCATTCGAAATAGCTATGTGCCAAATTTCATGCTTGTAACCGAAAGTACACAATATAACTATGATGTACTGTTCGCGCATAGGGTTGTCGGACTCATTAAATAGTACATAGTCATTTATGTATTATAAAACCGTTTGCGCATAAAGTCAGTTTTGAGTATTATCAATGAATCGGTATAGCTACCATTAAGTGCAAGTCCAGGGATTGGAGGGTCATTGTTTCGATTCCCACAGAGGGTTAAGTTATTCTTCCTTTCAAAACATATTTCCATATATGCGAATTGCTTGGGGGTAAAGTTAAACATCTTTATTCGGTGAAAGTTGCTGAGTTGTTCCGCTTACTTCTGAAACGTAATTGTTGCGTTTGTTTTTATGATGCATGATCTATAATTTGATACCAAGTATTATTCAATGTTAATCATAATGATAATGCGTTACTTGTTATGCTTCTTCGCCAATTTGTGTTTTATCTAGATTGGGTAGATAAAATGATTACTAGAAGTAGTGAACTTATTTTTCTACTTTCTAAGACAGTCGCCTGGGACTGTATGCAAATTAGCTGAACCACCGACAAGGTTGCGGCTCATCTTCTTTGGTATATAAGAAATCCAAGGATCTTAAATTGTGTATACATCTGCATACTGTTCAATGAAAATGGTAATATCTGAAGACAGTGACTGATGTGACGACCGACAGCTTTAAAGCGACTGACGTAAGAGAATTGAAGTCTGAACGGAAATCAACGAAGCAATAATTCATTCCACCGAATATAGTTGCAAATGAATTCAAACGCGCTTGAAGACAGTGGTTTCATGTGAGATCGGAGGTTGAAAAGAAAAGTGTGGCAGAGATCACACTCTCTTAGCGCATGCGCATTTCAAAAAGTCACAAGAACAAGAAGAAGAAGAACAACAACAACGCGAGCCTCCCGTAGACCTGCGTGCCGCAGGTAACAACGCGAGCCTCCCGTAGACCTGCGTGCCGCAGGTAAAAAGAGTTGGCAGTTTGCTTTATCGGGTGATTATCATTGTGTCAATATTTTACCCTTTTTCGTCTATTTGTACTAGTATCTGGCTCTGAATATTTTAGTAGTTTTCGAGTAGGTTAATGTCTAACTTATAACATACTATTCCATCGTCAAGGCCGTGGTGAACGACACCAGGCACTAGCCACGCCCTTTCTTTTCTCAGTAATCACTGGTGCATCAGTAATGAACTACAGAGAGTATTTAGTTATGGAGGGAACTGCATGTTAAATGACGATAATCCCTGTGGTCTTATTTTGGGGCATGTCAGCTATAGCTGACAGAGCCCTATGAATAAAAAGGCCGAACCGATATCACCTACAAAATTCAATACACCTCGACGAGCCCGGTAAGGTGAAGGCATGTATGATCTAGCATGCTCAAATTGAAAAATCAGATGGTGGAAACGTTAGAACCCACTCAAGAGATTGTTACGTTCCACTCGACTGTTGTGAAGAGTCTGATTAACAACATGATAAAATTCCTTCACACGGACATGACAGTCAGCGCGGAGCTGTGTGAGTAATGCTCACGGTTTCTCTCCATTCGGCTCTCGCTTAGTTAATGGATGTTCGAGTAGTAACAAGTGAGAAATGACTACATTGTAGTCAAAACCTGCGGCAGTGGCAATAATACAGTGAAAGGCATATCAGCGGAGGTAGTGGTAATGGTAGAAAAAACATCTGCCAGTGTTTTCATGCCCAGGGAAGTAATTTCCAGATTCTAACTCACAATTGTAGGAATTGCCTAATAGGTCTGATACCATATATATATATATATATTCACTTTCCCCGTTCAAAATCCAACGATTTTGACTGGTCCATGCCGTCTATACTGAATTGACAGACGAAGTCACAATTATCGGTTTGGCAATATCTTGGTATAAGTATCGTGTATGCCAAATTTCAAAACATTCGGTTCAGCCGTTGATTTTTGCAAATCAAAAAGGCTTTCAAATATTTGGAATCCAAATAAATTTCAAGGGTTTAGTCATAGCGCAAAAATCTACGCTCTTCAGTCTCCCTTCTCGCTTACGTTGCCGAGCATAATGGAAAGTTTATATTTCCTTAATTTTCAATGAATTTAGTATAAGGTCTATCACTCTGATCTGTGAAACTATGGAATGGGGGTGAAGGCTTTATCAAACTGTCCAAGAGGCATAATGACACTTTTCACTATTAAATTAAGGCCTGTGACAGTCTTGATATTCAATTAGACTAATTAATTAAGTTTCTGTATTTGCGTGTCACCTGCAAACTAAATACCTTGACACTATTTTCCATGCAGCGAGTCAATACCAAGATGTTAACTATTTCATTCTTAGGAAATATCATCTCATCTGGCAAGTTCTACCTTGCCTTTTCGAAGGTAATTTAAGTAGAAAATGTCAGGGCTAGTTCACTAAACAAGGTATGTGTGTAAGAGAATGATGTCGAATTCTTCTCTCCTGGAAATCAAGGCCCTAGCTTTTGACAACGAGGACAAATAGATCGCTTTTATGGTCAGCATGTGCTAATAAATAACGTCCTTCCATTCGTAAAACTGACAAAGTAACGTAAATTGTGTATAGAACCAGTAAATTCTAGCAGAATTGGGCTCTGACTTGAGAGAATGATGTCAAATGCAATATGTTTTTGCGCATTGTCTGCTGATATACATAAGTATTGAATTTACGTAAGTGATTAATGCTATTCTAAAGGGATTATGAGTGCGGAAGAGGACGGGAATATCAATACCAGCGAATCAAGGCCCTGGCTTGCGAGAATGAGGATAGAGAGGCTGTGCTCTGAAAGAGAATCATTCAAAATAGCTATTTGCCGAATGTCATGCAACCGAAAGTGCACAATATAACTGCACGACTGCGAGGTATTGTTCGCGCACAGGGGTGTCCAACTCATTAAATACTACATAGTCATTTCTGTCTCTTCGAAGTGGGCTACCATTTGAAATTGTCCGGTAATGAGTGAGTCCATCTGAATCCTTTCGTCGGCAAAATAATCATTCGAGATTCAAGATTTTATTGTACAAACACCAGTCAAAGGCAGAGTACAAAATCTTAAGAGGAATACAACTAGAGAAAAAATGGAACAGTGACATGAATATTAATATTTATATATATGTTATATCTGAGAGATATGTTATATTTGAGTGTTACTGTTGATATTAGAACCTTGATTTTTAGGATTAAAGTGCATCAGGGGACTGTTGCCAGCATGTTACGAGTGGACCTACTTTTGATGAAAATGTCTGGTGATTTTTGATTAAAATCACTGGTGATTCTAACTTGGGCCGTGCCCATCTTAAAATTGGCAGGATTTCAACTGGGGGTCCAAGAATTCAGTGCGTGTCTGAGTTCTAATGCATACACTACTTCGTAGGTCCTCTGACGGTATTCACACTGGGCATAAAGGTGCATTAGGGGACTGTTGCCAGCATTTTTCGAGTGGACCTACTTTTGATGAAAATTTCTGGGGATTTTTGATTAAAATCACTGGTGATTCTAACTTGGGCCGTGCCCATCTTAATATTGGCAGGATTTCAACTGGGGGCCCAAGAGCACAGTGCGTGTCGGAGTCCTAACGCCTACCCTACTTCGTAGGTCCTTTGACGTTATTCACACTATTCTCATATATAATAATTAACGAAGCAATAATTCATTCCATCGAATATAGTTGCAAATGAATTCAAACGCGCTTGAAGACAGTATTGTCATGTGAGATCGGAGGTTGAAAAGAAAAGTGTGGCAGAGATCACACTCTCTTAGCGCATGCGCATTTCAAAAAGTCACAAGAACAAGAACAACAAGAAGAAGAACAACAACGCGAGCCTCCCGTAGACCTGCGTGCCGCAGGTAACAAGAACGCCATTCTGTAACGTCGTAATCACAGTCCAAACCAAGTGAAATTGAATTAGAAGTCACAGTACTGATACACACATGATAATACCTATATTCGTTGATAGCGAAAATTCATAATTTTATGAGTGCGACACGGTGTTTACGGCGGATAACCGGAGATCTTAAGGTATGCGGTCTGCGCTTGCGCATAGCGCTGAAGTGCCGTATCCATATCACTATGATCTGAGGCCTCCTCCTCATTGACTGGCTCTTCCGGCATATGACCATAAGAAGTGTCACTTATATCCTGACCGTCAATGTCAACATCGGCCTGATTGACAGGATTGGAATCGGGTTGTAGAGCGGAGGGAAAGAGACTGACAACTGTCTATTATTATCCACGGTAGGTACATTGCGCACATTGTTCATGAGGCAAAGAAACCGCTACATTCAGCTGGCATTCGGCTCTTTTCAAGATTTGTTGAATGCATAATCCTGGATGACGCTTAGAAATTGATGTCACATTGTCCCACACAATTTGAGGATCAAATCTAGTTTAATCTGACCGTTGATGCGAATATGTGACACAGGGTCGTTAATGTTACAGATTTCGGACTGTGGGTCACAATAAGCTGTGAGCTTAATTCGTTAATCAGCTCTAACAACAACTGAATCACCCACTTGAGCTCACAATAACGACCTATTTTTCTCTTCTCGATGATACAAGCCTCTGTATATTTCATAACATCGTGCATATTATCAGCAGGCTTATTAAGAATAATCTTCCGAGCTAATTTCTTGTCATCAAGTGGTTTCCAATACGTTTCGAGTCATCATTCACTACCGGGTAGTTTCGGAGGGCTATGTCCTGAAATCTTTGTTGAAACAAATACAGACACCAGCTGTTCTCGTATCGTCTCCTGTGTAATTGACTACCTGTTCTTATCGGTCAAAAACAGTTCTACTTCACGTCCAGGACACTATATACGGACTATATAAGCGGAGTAGTTCCCAGTACACAATGAATCACACATATGAATCAAAGGTGAAATATGAATTATGAGTCTGAAGACATGCAAGTTTCCCCATGCTTAAATATAATCAAATAAACAAACTATTTGAATACTTATCCATTCGTAACTTACTAGCAGTGATACCAGAATTCAATATTAACAGTTATCCGTATAAATATGTTCAAATTGTTTCACGTGGGTTTAATTTATTCACAATTTATTGATCTTAAAATCGGCTAAGATTGAAAAGACCATTTGTGAGATATCTCTATCGACTCAAAACGGATCTTAAATTTAACCTCCGGAAACTGGGGACAATCAGCTCTCGGGCAAACATCCTGTTTCCAAAACAATCTCTGAACTTAGAACCATCACTCTTAACATAGACTCATATAGTGTGTAGCTTAAACATGTATACATTTGTTATACACCGAAAACGATCACCTGTCAATTCATTAATTTACTATTACCCATTTATACTGAATATCCAAAATTATACAACTATGTGAATCCAATGAGGTGTATACGATGTTTTATGGGTCAGAGAAAACCAATATTCACCAAGGCCGAACGCCGAGGTCAATATTGATTTCCTCTGGTTCATTAAACTTCGTATTTACCGATTTGGAATCCCATACATGTAGTTGTTTTATTATATGAAACAATCGCAATTGGTTTGAATTTGACGTTGAGTGTACATATTGAATGCATGCATTAAATATTCAAGAAAGAATTATGGCGTAACTGTAATTTGGCGGGTTTTTGTGAATATATCGCCTATATAGGAAGTGTATCCACATTTTCGCGAGACGTAAAATCGGCTATTTTTTCAAAAATGTAGATACACCTTCTAAATAAGTGGTGTATCCACATCGTATTAGCAATGTAAACACCCCTATAAAAGCAACAACACGCTCCGCGAAATAATAGCAACTCTTTCCCATCCATCTCAACTTCCACTCATAAACTCAGTCCAACTATACGATTATTTGAATGATAAGTTTCTAAAAGTTCAGTCTAAGTACCTCCTGCTGTTTTATTGTTAACAGATCAATACCGAAAACTCGATGGAGTTAGTTGTTTTAGCTTCGTCTCGAGGAATCCGAAGTCGCGAGAACTTTTCGTATAATCGTACGTCTTTGATAACGATGAATTATAAATATAGCAGTCCCTACAATGTTTTTTTTTATATTTTTTTTATTTTTCCCCAAAAAAGAAGCAATTATGTGATTACATTTGTACATTTTTCAATACTATAAAAGCACAATCACAACAGAGGAAACTCATATCGAAATCAAATTAATATCATGCAGTATTGGGTAGAATAAGACATATACGAACACACAAAAAAAATAAATAATATGCAACAAGAAATATTCACAAAGAATCGGTAAAAAAAAACAAAAAAAAACGGTGGTACTCGACAAGTATGTTCCCATGGGCAACTTCGTGCAGCTACAATTTTGGTGGAGCCATAAAATTTGTTATTTCTAAGGCCGAGAGGCATCAGCGTCGTTCTCTATGACCTCTTTTAGAACACACCATTTCTCTTTAAAGGTTTCTTCATTCATATTACATTTATATATCATTTTTTCTATATCAAAAGTGTATTTAATAATGTTTCTTAGTTGGTGGAAAGTCGGTCTGGTATTCGAATATCTACAATTATAAATATGCTGTTTTGCTATTAATATTAAATGATTGAATAATTTGTATTTCAATGGTAGTCCAAACATAATAATTTCCTCATTCAACACCAGGCCGAGTTTGCACGAACGAAGCACCCAATTTCTCAGTTCTTGCCATATAATTATAACATTAGTACAGTATAAGAACAAGTGTTCAATAGTTTCCTCCTCATCTTTACAGAATGTACATTTTGAATCTTCAGAAATTTTCATTTGTACTAATAATCGATTTGTTACCAGAATTCTATGTATAATCTTATATTGAAAGTTCCACATTTTGGTCTCCATTGTACATGATTTTGCCATTAAGTATCGTTCGTGCCATTTGTTTTCATTGTAATTAGCATGTATATGAACATTAAGATTTCGATCTCATTTCTCATGTACTTTAGGGGCCAGGCTGTCTGGAGTTTTTACCTTGCAGATCTCACGACAGCCTCGTTCCGCTTTCAATAGTAACTGAACACTTTTTGGGTACGGCGGAGAGAGCAAGTCGTTTTGATTTGGTCGATTTTTAGCAAGGTATGTTTTCCATTCTTTAGGAATGTTTCGTAGTAGTCTGACATAATCAAGAAACGTCGCTTTCAGGTTATATTTTAGTTTTAGCTGTTCAAAACTGTGGAATATACCATCTTCATCCAGTAGGTCTTTTATATAGATAATTTTTCTGTCGTACCATTGTTGGATACACAGCTTTTGGTCTTTAAAATGGATATTATTCCAAAGCGGCTCGTGTAAGATATCCTGATGATTATTTCTAATGTTTATTCTTTTACAATACTGGATCCACGCTACAATTACGTCCTTCCAAAAGGGGTTTCTTGTATTTTTCATATCCTTTTGTAGTACACCCCCCAATATCGCAAATCTCAAGGGGTCTGAATATATACAGAAGAAATTCTCCCACTTGTAATGATTTTTTAACATTCTTCTGATCCATGTAGTTTTTAGCGCCATTGTGAAAGTTTCAACATCTACCATTCTCACCCCTCCTTTGTTGTATTCCTGTATTATAGTCCTCCTTTTAATTTTGTCTGTTTTCCCATTCCATATAAAACTGTAAACAAAATTATTCAATTTTGCTAGATATTCTTTTGGCGGCGATGGAAGATTGGACAAGATGTGGGTTACTTTCGATAAAGCTAAACTCTTTATGACCGTTATTTTCCCAAATATTGTAAGGTTTCTTTTTCTCCAAATATTTAACATGAGCTCAGTTTTATTGATTTTTTCTTGTAAGTTTATTTCATGTATATTAACTAATGATGTAGTAAATTTCACTCCTAAAATTGTGAATGAACATTCCAGTTCAGCCTGGCCCCCTTGTATAACACCGTGCCCTGGTTAGTCCCTACAATGTTAATAAAATGTTAATAAAATGTGGATACATCGCCATTATAGTGCGTGTCTCCACATTTTTGGAAAACCTAGTTGTGAATACACATGGTGTGTCTGTATCCACGGAAACCCGCCAAATTACAGTTACGCCAGAATTAGGACTATTCTGAAGATTTCGTTAAGAGTATCTCCATAATCGGGTCTGATCATGCAACTGCCGCCAGCCGCAAAACATCCACGTGATGGACTTCGACAGTGACGTCAACAGAAACAAGTTATATTCACCGAAAAAAATGTTATTTTCGCCGGTCGGTGAATATAACGTGTTGTGAGATATCACGTGACGTTCAATGGACCAATCAAATGAAGACATCATTGCTAGTCATATAATAAATTTTGTTATTCATAAAATATAGAGTTTAAATCTTCAAAGCACAAATCATATTTAACAATACGTAGGTCTGATCGTCAGGTTAAATCTGTCTTACTTTTTACATGGCAATAACTATTTTCCAGTTGTAAGTATTGCTCATTTGCACCATGCATTCGCTACAGTTATTTCTTTCTACATATGGACTTCTCTCTGAAATATTATTATTAAGGCTTCCGATAAAATTTATAGCTTATTATTGGTTCGATTATTCTTATTATTATTATTCTCCATGGTTTTATGCTTGCTAGATCTCAGCAAACTGCAGGTCAGTCATGCTCAAGCTTCGCACACATATTGGACATGTGAAGATCTAGTGCATATTGAATATTGGTTGTTATTGGTCGGAGGGTTTAGCAGCCATCTTAGATTTATCCCTTTTTTTTTAAATCTTCTAAACCCTACTCTTCTGGAACCATTGAAGCAATCAACACGAAACTGGCCGAATTTTCAAGTAACGGATTCGGACGGGGAAGTCACTAAATATATGTAGTATGATATGGCGATTACGAGTATGCATATTATGCCTATTTTGCTCCTGGGTCGCGTGGTTTGGTCCATCTTCAATTTTGTCAGAAACGGAACCCATATTGTACAGCCTGCAACTCTGGAACTTCGGGAGGTACAGCTTGCATCTTCTTGCATTGTCTGGTAAAGGAGCGACTCTTTCGGAAAAATGTCAGCCGTTTCCCCTTAGTTTCAATAGTTTCCCCGCAATTCTCAAATATCACTCACCCAAATTTGCGAGTTGACGGAGTGTTCTTCAGTCGTAGCTATTTAGGTTAAATACAAAAGAAAGCAATGACGTCACTTGCAGCAAAGATAGGTCGATGTTCGTGGCAAGAATATTCCACACACAACGCTGAGTTGTTTTATTATTGGATAATATCATAGCTGATTTTTATTGTTTCATTTCATGTAATCGTAGCTTAAAAAAATTTCCCGCTATTCTCAAATGGTGGCATTGCACTGTTTTGTACAAAGAACGAGGGAGTTTCCCAATGGTTTAGAAGTCACACAGTGTAGTCCCCGCCCCCCCCCGCAGAACAGACATGTAAAATTAAAAATGCCATTTTTTTAGATTGTACTGAAATAAATTCAGCCTAAAGGTTTTCGCTCTTGAGTTTAACTCCCGGCCCAATATGGTGTTAATCAGAGCCAGGGAGCATCTGGGTGTCTGTGCACCGCTTCCTCCAGGCAGAGAAAAACGTCAAAAGTATGATGTCATTTATACGAGCGCGAATTACTCAAAATCCAGCTCGGCAACACTCGTCAAGTAGTTTGTCATGTTGCAGCATAGACGTTTGCCATGTTGTAAAGTTTGTCTTGTTGCAGCACAGACGTTTGTCATGTGTATCACTTCTTTACGAAACATGGAAGTCCATATTTGGTTTATATGATGCTTTATTGCATTTTGTGCATTGTAGGAGCGCATTAAGGTAACTTATTACTGCGTCTCCCACTTTTACATAATTTGAAATACACATCATTCATTACAGTCTTACATACATATTAAATACAACATGTGACGGCCGGAGAGAACAATATTGAAAAATAATTCAGGTAATTGGTGGAGGGGGGGGGGGGGGTGCTCGGGATGACCATATGCGCGTCTACGACGAGAAATATGTATGTCGTTAATATGCTAATTTCGGTCGCTTAAGATTTGCTAGGGGTAGTTAATTTTTCTTTGTTGTTAGCTATGTGTATAATTATATTCTTATTCAAATCGTTTTGTCGTTTTGACAAACTCACCTAAACATATCTGAGCTTCAATGTTTAATTTTGTAATTTTTTCATCGTTTCCAAATAGCAATGCTTGGGTTGATGGCATCAGATCGGTACCATAAATTCTATTAATATTTTCCAGAAGGACAACTCTTTGGTTTCTAAATAGGGGGCAGTGAAATAAGTAGTGGGCAACGGTTTCATCAGCATATCCACAGTTACACTGAGACGTCTGTGAAATAAAGTTGTTGAACATATGTCGTTTTAGGTTGCTACAACCATTTCGCAGACGACAGAGTATAACATTTTCTTTTCGACTGCATGCGTAAAACCAAGGCGGTGGCTTCGAGATTGGCCATATGTTCTGTAAATGACGTTTAAAAGCAACTAACGAAGGACAGTTTCTAACAGATTTCGGAAGGGTATTCCAGTCACGCACAGAAGAAGGGAAGAAAGATCTACGAAAGACTTCAGTACGACATATGTACGATGTAAACTGGGTTGGATTGCGTAAGCTATAAGGGTTTCGCACATTAGTAGCAATAGGAAGATTATCCCCGAGAGAAGAAGTAGCCATGCCATTAGATATTCGGTAAAACATAATCGGCCTGTGAATATAACGCCTTTGAAATAATTTTTCAAAGCCTGCCTCAGTATAAAGTGCTTCAAGTCTAACACTTCTTGTCAAACCAGTAATAGTTCTCAGTGCCTCTTTTTGGATATTCTCCAGCCGATCAAGTTCATTTTGTGACAAATTGTCCCAGACCACGTCGGCATATTCTAAGCTAGGTCTGATGAAACTTTTGTACATTATTTCGAGTGTTTTTCTGTCTAAAATGTATTTCAGCCCTTTAAAGATCGATAACTTTTGCTGTGCTTTGATAATAAGATCTTCGACATGGTCGTTCCATTTTCCTTTATTGTTGAACGTAACCCCAAGATGTTTATGATTCGAAGACAGGGTGATGGTTTTATTTTCAAAATCAATAGGAAAAGACGATGGTTCACGACGCAGAGAAGCTAAAACGGCGACGGTTTTTGTTGCATTAAAATCGACAAGCTATGTTCTCGCCCAGTTAGATATCAGGTCCAGGTCATGATAGATTGAGACAGTCTGGTCGGTTAAGGTATCAGAGATGATGTATAGACAGGTATCGTCGGCAAACAATCGAATATTATTCAAAATATTACTGGGAAGATCATTGATAAATAACAGAAAGAGAAGCGGACCAAGGACAGGGCCCTGTGGTACTCCTGCGTGAAGTCTTAGTATCGTAGATTCCTTACCCTGCAATACTACCTGCTGGCAACGATTTTTCAAATAACCATTTCAGGAGGTTGCCAGAGATGCCATATTGTTGTAACTTAAAAAGTAAGCCGCGATGCCACACACGATCAAAAGCCTTAGATTCCTTACCCTGCAATACTATCCGCTGGCAACGATTTTTCAAATAACCATTTCAGGAGGTTGCCAGAGATGCCATATTGTTGTAACTTAAAAAGTAAGCCGCGATGCCACACACGATCAAAAGCCTTAGATATGTCGAAAAATAAAAACAGTACTTCTTTTTGTTTGTCTAGTGCCTTCGTTATATGAAAATGTAAATCGAGTAATTGTGTTATGGTTGAATTATTTGGAAGGAAGCCCGATTGATGTGACGTTATATCGTGTCTAACGTAATTATACAGATACTTAAACACAACTCTTTCCATAACTTTACTCAAACAACTTAGAAGCGATATTGGACGATAGTTGGCCGCTAAGTGGCAGTCGCCTTTCTTAAAAAACGGTGTTACATTGGCTACTTTCCATGCAGTCCATATTTCATTAGGTAATAAGTCGACTCATAGCTGCTCGCAGCTCTAGTTATTATTATTATTATTATTGTTATTATTATTAAAAAATTTATATTTGAGGACACCACTGTTCCAAAGTGGAAATATGATCAATACTTTCGTGAAACACATCGGCTATCAAATCAACATCGCGCTTTACCATTCGTTGGGAAGGTGTTGAAATTGCTGAATGCATTCATCTTTTAAAAAACTTTAGTGAACTTCACTTAGCAGTGGAAATTAATCCTATTCACATTTTGGTTAATAATTTAATCAAGTTTGACTGAATGTCACTCACATTTGAGTTGAATTGGCTCAAAATGAGTGAAATTCACTCAAACTTCAGCGAAACTCAGCCCACGTTTGAATGGGATCAATTTTCAGTGTTACTTGAGTAAAATCTGTTTTATAGAGCACTTACCATATTCACAGACGTACTGACGCTGTGCGCCACACAACACACGGGCAACTTGTCTGAGTCTGTAACAGATCATCCCACAGGACGTACCAGCACCGAATGCGCGATGGAACAGTTCTAGTCGAATCGGTTCGCCTGGAAATTGCAAAGAGAACTGCAGAAATCGAACAGTAAACTTGACAGAATCAATGGCGTTGAATGAACGTGGATATTGAAATTGAAAATGTCTTACTTGACGCGAAAGAGTCCACATAGTACAGAAACGAAACTCTACAATCCCTCATCAGGACCTTATTGAACGTCTTCGTTCATGAACGTCTTCGTTCATGAAAATTATCGGTGTTCAAGAATACTGATCTCCGATATATTAATGCCAAAAGCCAAAACATGCTTTAGCTCTAAAAAATACAGGAGATATGAGTCATGGGATGCTTCTTTTTAGTAGTGTTGCTTGAATTTCTCATTAATAATATCTACGTGACAGTTGGCAACAGCATAACAACTGCGTATATGTATATATGTATTCCGGTGGATAGTAATTGCGCACCCTTCTTGGTTGACCTGTATCGTTCGTCTTGCACTGCGTGAAATGGTAAAGTTTCCAATTCCGGAAACCCTCCGAAAACCTATTGGAAACTGTGTCGCTACAGTTAATATATATTTACGCTAAAATTTCTACAAAAATGAAGTAGACCTTCTCTCGTGGAATTCACCATAAGAGAGATGACTACAATTTCGACATCATAAAATTTCTCCATCTGGATATTATAATATTCCAATGGAGTGAGTGAGTGAGTGAATAGGGTTTAACGTCGCTTTCAACATTTTTTCAGCTATACCACGACGGAGAAAGGAAGGGAGGGGAGGGGGAGAGGCAGGAGAACCTACTTGTAACAGAGCAGATCTAATGCTGCCATTTTATAGCGCTGTCCCACTGAAATATCATGCCGTAGGCAGACATGACACCCCACTCAGTCACATTATACTGACAACGAGCGAACCAGTCCTTGTTCTATCCTCTTAATGCTGAGCGTAAGTTCCATTTTTCAAGTCTTAGGTATGACCCGGCCTGGGATCGAACCCAGTACCTACCGTTTACGAGACCGACGCTCTAACCATTAGACCACCGCAGTGCGGTCTATTCCAATGGAACCTGCATATGGCATAAACATATCTAAGATTTTACATTAGTAAAAGCAAAACAAATTATTTCAATTCAGCACAACTATCTTTGTTTCGTACAAACACAGGTAAAAGTTACATAAAAAATCGCCAAGGATCGTTTGAAGCACAGTGGCCCGTTACCGTTGTTAATTGGTTAATTAGGTTAATTGGTTAATTAGATTGATTATAAGGTGGGGGTCGAGGTAGGGAATAAATGGGGTCCCCTACCTCGACCCCTATAATCAACTTAATTTACCAAATAACAACGGTAACGAACTTCTGTGGTTTGAAGTGAGGGCTTTTCGTCCGTTTTAGGACTTTGTCGTATACATTTTAGCATGGATTTTTTAAGTATATCTATAACATGACACCTTAAACCGAAATAATATTTCCATGTAATATCACGACAGATGTGGTGACTTGGTAAGGTGTCATATTTTAGAATTGGTCCATTTACTTATATCGAACCGGCAATATGATTGGTCCGTGTACACGTTCATAAGCACAATCGAATGTGGCAACTTCATCCAAAAGACGATGGAATTTTTCAATTCTGGAAATTCTATTCCAAAATGGATGGAAATATTTTATAAGAAAATACAATCGTCCGTGTTTGTAAATGGATTTGTCTTTTTTTCAGGTGTCACGCGGTTGTCGTCACGGTGATCCTGTCTCTGTGTATCTATTTTTACTGTGCGTAGAAATACTAGCAGTCTTGCTCAGAAATATCAAAAATTATAATGGAATGAAACCTAACAATATGGAATTTGCTTTAGCCCAATATGCAGATGATACAGTGATATTTTGATGGGTCCAAGAAAAGTTTAAACTCTTGCTTGGAAAGCCTCGATTTCATCGCCAAATTTTTAGGTCTAAAAATAAATTTGGACAAAACAAAGGTTATATGGATAGTTTCCATATGGATAGGTTCCGATAAATTGAAGACCATTGAAATGTCAATGAAATTATAGTCAAAGAGAAGTATCTCCTCCATAGGTAGGCGGGTTATTTTGAAATCATTGATGTTGCCTAAATTAAATCATGCGTTCTCGTCTCTGCCGGACCCTCCGCAGTCAGTAATAGACTCTTTCCTTAAGAGCTGCTTCAACTTCGATTGGAACAAAAAACCCGATAAACTATCCAAAGAGCAGACGATTACAGATGAATATTCCGTCTATAAAGCACTTCATTCAGGCACAGAAAATTTCCTGGCCACGACGATTGCCTAGCGGTAAACAAAAACGGAAAGCTTTGTTTTAGAGCCTTCCCTGTTTCTACATTTCTCTAGAAACGTCCAGAAATAAATTAGTGATGAATCCTTTCTGAGAGATGTGCTGCGTGCGTGGAGTGACCGAAGAAATGAAATTCCGAAGAACGACTTATAGAGAACCCGCACCCTCAGCTTTCCGAAAAGAATTTCTATGGAAAAATGACAAAATTTATTCAAATGGCAAATCATATTTGTCAAATTTGTCAAGGATTTATTATACGAGGATTATTATGGATTATATATCATATACTGATTTTGTAAACATGTACTCTTGCCGGACAAATTACCTTGAATTCCACGGTAACGTGCAATCACTGCTCGAGGGAAGTAGCAAAAAAAATTGCAAATTGATTTGGCAAAGATTTCATTTATTCCCATTGACCAGAATCAACTAAGGTTATAAACTTTTTTTTATAAAGTCTTAATGAACAATACTTTTGTTAAGTTGAACGCCAATTTGACATGGAAGACTGTAATGGGACAGACATTTAGTGATGAAAGCGTGTGTAAAATTAACCTTGATATAAATAAATGCACTACTGATGTTAAATTCCGATGGTTCCAGTACAGTATTGTGAATCATATACTTACTATAAATATATTTGCAAACAGAATTAATCCAGAGGAATCAAAGCTGTGAACATTTGGTAAAGTATACCCTGAAACTATACTACACCTCTTTTGGGAATGTGTTCACACTAGACCAGTCTGAAATTTTACAAAAGCTTGGCTGATGGCAGAATCTGGGGTAAATATTGATCTTGCAGTCGACCTTATTTTGCTTGGCTCACCACTGCCTCAGTTTCGAATATTAAACGTCTTTTTCGTTGTTATAAAATTTCAAATATATAAGTCTGAAGTGGCCAAACTTCGGAGATACACGAAGTGAAGATTATATATGAATTGGAAAAAATATTTACAGACAGAATGCACAATGGAGTAAATTTGAAAGACGTTTTAATATTGGATATTATAGACGGACTCGTTGGAGACCATATTTATATTAAAAACTTTATGCTGAAATGAATACGAAAAAGACATGCCAAACGTCAGTTACGCTGTTTCACGTCACTTTTGGATCTGAGCGTTACCAATATAAAACAGATTTGTTTGCAGTGTCAAAGAAATGAATATTTGGGTTTCATTAACGTTATACCTAAGGAAATTTCGTATGTTAGCCACTCGTTTAGCACTACCTTTCGTATATTTGGTCTACTTCCGCTTAACCCTATCTGGCCCGGGCGATTTGGGGTGTATCGCAACCTGGGGGGGGGGCGGAAAGTGCCCCCCTCTATATATTTTCTCTACCACAAAGGCTAGAGCGCTGAAACTTACCACACAGTATCTTTGGTTCAAGCTCTATCAGAAAATGTAAAAAAAATCCAAGATGGCCGCCATGATGACGTCACAGTGACGTCATCTTCTCGGAAGCCATTTTTTTGTCGTTTTGGGTCGATTTTCCGAAATTTTCATTTTTCCGATTTTTCTCTCGAAAAAATTCAAATAAAATATAGAATAAAGACTTTCAAGGCCTTTTAGTCAAGGAAAATGTGAAGAAATGAAGCGAAAAGATTGACACGACTTTCGTGGATACCACATGGCCGCCATTTTGATTTTACCCATGATCCTCTGCCCGGGGGTATATGAAAATAGGCTAAAAATGACCCCGATAAGATAAGCTTAAAAGTCACCAAGTTCCAGCCTCCTCGGTTTTGTCGTTTCGGAGCAGCAGAGAAAAGTTCACTAGGGGGGGGGGACTTTACGCCTCCCCCCCCCACCCACAGGCCAGGAAGGGTTAAACCGGGGCTAGGGACGGTGCTTCAAGATCCTTATGGTGTTCATATGAAAAGTCACAACCAAAGCGTGGCTTCATAAACCAATCAAACAACCCATATAATATTAAATGGGCTAGGCGCCTGTATTTTTTCTAATTAATCGAGGACACCTTGTAATCCAGCTCTTACTGAGTCTGAACACAAATTGAATGTGCGAGAACATGACCTTCTACTTGCGGATTCGTCTAATCTTGCATGTCTAAACGATTAATTGACTGTACTTCACAGGGTGCCAGGCAAATCCATCCACTTTTTTTTCATTCAGTGCTCTTGGTATCACGTTGAGTTAGGCAACGTTGAATATCCCCGTATCGCGACACCTTTGACATGGTGATACGATTTGAGAACTCATAGATGTAAATAAACAATGCCTTGCAAGTGTTATCAAATTTTATCAGTCTTTAAATTATTGTTTAATTGTAATCAATTAAAATTTAATTTCATTCTTTAATGTAATTGGGTTTGTGACTTATTATTATAATATAATAATCACTTCGATAATAAATGTAGTCTTCAAATTCGACTGTTGGAAATAAGCGTGCTGTTAAATTCAAACAGTCTCCAACAGGTATTACTTTTTTTATAAATGGATCAAATGGATCAAATTGATGAAGACACGTGAGTTTTCAACATGTGAACAATGTATGGGAGCGTCTGATAGATATCCCTTGGCGGACTAAGGACATTGTTGCAAAACGTGAAATACAATTCAAACATTTATGATATTACACTTCAAACAGCGGATAATAAGATTCGTGCCTTCGCTGATATACACTACAGCTAAGGCACGCAACATAAGTATACGGTCCACCATGATATTGGAACAAAAATACAGATCTCATACTGTTTATGGTCGAGATCCCCCCCTCCCCCTTCCTCGGTCTTGGCTATTGGAGAACCAGTATGTAAATGTACCCATTTGAGGATTTTCACTGGCGGAACGAGGCATTACCCTTCTACATACTACCAGCAACTCACCGTCACTCCACAGCCAGGTGGCTGTGCCTTTGGGAGATGCTGCACCGATCCACGCACACAGGGCAGCGGCACCTGCGCGTTCAGTACTAGTTAATAGTGAACCAGAATACATGAGATCAAATATGAAGTCCATTATTCCATATTCATTGACTTTTGCCAGACGTCCTGCATACTTGTGGGTACAGAGCTCGGCTGACTGCGTGTAGTTCATGATATAGTCTTCATGATTCGGTGATAACCAGTAACAGGAACCGTTGAAATATCCTGGATTAATCCAGGGTGGGTGATTGAGGGAATCGTCCTGCCATGGCAGACATATCTCTGGAAAGTCAACTGCAATGAAAAATACTTTTTTTTTAGTGTTACGACTCATTAAAAATAACTGTTGGTTTATTATAGCCAATAGTCATCAGGAAAGTGAGGCGGGCGGACTGGCGGGCGTTCGGGCGGACGCTTTTTTTCCATAGAAATAGATGCCGAGAAACAAGCTAATTGTTGTTCTGCTGTTATAATTTGAAAAGTATACTACTTTAGGCCAATGGTCAAAGGAGTACATCGTGTTTAGGACCTGGGCAGACTTCCCATGCTTGTTGGCATATGTAACACCAAAATTAATAATTAATATCCTATCAATGCGCCTCAATCGTATATATCACTCTGTAGAATCTTACTGATTTCAATTAATTTTGGTGTTTAAAGCGCACAGCTCATGACTACTTGATAACTACTTTACTTGCAGTCGGGGAGGGGGGATAGCGTCATGATCTCTGCATTAACTTAAGGTTCACGGCAAGGACCAGTCCATAGTTCTACCCCGCATTACAGTACCAACCTGGCGGGAGGGCGGCAACATCATATTTTCCCCCGACAACAGAAATCACTTACCATTATGTTCCCTTCATAGCATCATGAAGAGCTCTCGGGATTGGTTGACACTCGCGTTACTGCAAGCCGGTTAGATCCTGTAAGCGACATATCCGAATGGGGGAGCAGATAGGATTTAATTTTAATTAGATTGATGTAACCTGAATAAAACATGTTTAGACAGAATAATGAAAATTCTCGGCAGCGATAAAACTTTGGCAAACGAATCATTAGTTTTAATGAGCATAAGTCAGATAATGACTTTCGGATGAGGCAAAAAGCACGGCTTCTGGCCATCATTTTGGTGAAATACGGTCTATCTGTGTGCCATTGATTTATTCGTTATGTAGATTTCGGAAGTCAACATTCTTTTCGGCCATTCAAATCTGATACATGTAGCTAAAAGATCCGACAATTTTCATGCACCTATATCTTACGAAGCAAATTCTCCACAAACACCATGGAACGACCCAATTTTATTTATTGTTTATGCCCATGTTCGCGTCGAAAGGTTCAAAAGTTCTGGACAAGAATTTTGTTTCAGTTAAATTTAAAGGCGAGAATCCAAGATGACCGTCATTGCTTTTGACTAACTAGTTACATTTGGAGATGGAAACTAGATCACATGGCCCATGGTCCGTATATGGAATACAGTGTTGAAGAAAGAGAACGCGCAGATTCCGGTGAAAATCCAGGATACTAAAATGCTCAGTTACATCGATACATCAACCGTTCATCAAGCTCCTAATACTGGATGGTTTTGTGAAGCGACTGTGAGGTACTGAATTACCATCTACAGGCCATTATTTTACAGTCATTAACTCAGCAGCTCAGCACAGTCAACAACTGAAAATTCACATTCCAAAACTTATCAGTATTGTAGTTTCTAAGCCGTACTACTCAGTAGCTGCGTAAAACCATTCAGTTGTTAAGCGCCTGGAACTGTACAGTAGTTGCTTGGCACATTTCACTAACTCAGCCCAGAATTTCCTGCGTAGAAAATTAAAATTGTTCCAACTTTCTCTACCATCTCCCTAGATCTGGGCAATTTGCCCGATTGAGCTTCGTGACATTTCTTCATGAACAGGTCGTACTATAGACAATGACTATATTAGATAAACTAACGTAGCAGGATTTCCTTTCATGCTGCTATACTAAGATAAGACATATTGTCCAAATATATGGAAAAAATTGTATATTGAAAATTAACGAGAAATATGAATTATTCGTTAAGCACTTGGACTACCATCAAAGGTTAACGACAATGAGCATCATGCTATCATCATAAAAGCGATATTGAAGGGATAAATAAACAATACCCAGGTGATTTCTATGAGGTAATCACTGGTTTATTTCTGACGTACACACTTGGCTAAAATTGGGCAGTTTAAGGATGATGTTATTTCAGGAATGATTAACCGGACAGAGTGTGGTACATAAGGTACAGAATAAATACGAGACAAAATGATGTACGCACTTTCGTAACCCAGCATTATTCCAATCATAAAATTAATACTGAATAACCAACTGCCAACACGGAATATTCAAATGGAAAACTAATATAAGTCTTACCGCCTTTTGAATTTCGCAGCAATAAAAGGCACAACATTATGGCTGTCAGCATGCTGCAGCGGAACGAATACCAGCTACACCGTGGGTTATTGATTCATTGCGTTTATGGCTTGGTACACACGAGCCAGTATTCCTTGACCAGAGAGACCAAATTTATGGAAGTCTGTTGTAGCCATTAGCTTGCTTACATGCTTGTATTATAGACAATGACAGTACCAGAGCATGATATAGTGAATGACCGTAACAGTCTTCCACAGATTTGGTCTCACTGATGAAGGAGCCTGACTCGTGTGTACCAGGCCTGTATCTTAAAACCTTGTTGATAGCCAGCCCACAATCCACTGAACAATGTCGCGGAGAATCATAAAAAAAACTTGAGAAGCTCAGAATACAAAGGTAGGACTGCTAGAATCTTGATTTTACTTGTTCGACAATCTTCGAACTGTTTGAGGTCCACAGCCAATGTATATTTCGAGATATAACACGGTCTAATAGTCCCTACCTTCACCCTTCCTCTCTCCCCACTTCAGAACATCCATCCCATGGAATTATCCTCCCTTTTTTCACACACCCTCTTTCGGGGTCATATATAAGTAGGTAGATCATGTCCTTGCCCGGATGCCTAAGAATTTGTGCACACCCCCCCCCCCCTCATTTCTGTTCATGAATAATGCCCCTTCCCTTGCATTCGTTATATCATACTATTGCCTTGATGGAACGTCGGAATATGGAATCTCATATATAACTCTTTACAACGCTGGTTGCCTAATTCGACATTTTATCAACTCGGATAGGACGGTGGGATTCGAACTTCAACCGGTTCATCTCCGACATTTCACTTATCTTTGATCAGTGGACCTAAAAGCGGAGCAAAACTTATTGAACAAAATATTCTCTCCGGCTAATTTTTGGTGCTTTGGGGGCATTTTCATAGAGGATTTTCTCCTGTAGCAAAACTATGACGTCTTAAACTGAGGTGACTTTGAACAATTTTTGAAGTTTCTTAAAAATATTTAAATTGTTTAAATGTTTGATATTATAATCTTAAATTACAACACATATAAGGGAAGTGGGAAGAGGTACCGACATACTGACAGAGTCACATGACTTCACAGTATAGTCTTTCGGTTAACCTATTCTAAAGCACATACCAAGAATCTAACGATTCGTGATATGTGTTGTATCTCAGGTACCGGTACGCTTTTATTGTACCTGTCCATGTGGCAACTTGGGTGATATGACCACACGGCCCCTAGCACCGGCATAAGCGGTATTAGATACAAATCTTGGGCTATGATGGAAATCTCCGACAACTCGCATATTGGTAACTGGTGAGCTGTTTCGCTGTGACAACTCATACACTGGAGATTGGTGAGCTGCATCCTTCCTGGTGGTTGGCCTTTCAGGTACAGAAGATCGGCAATAATCAGATGAGAGCTTAGTACTGAGCTTTCACTTGTTCACAGTCACCTCATGGTTGGGATGATTTTGAACATCTCCCCATTTAGAGGGAATACTCAAAGCCTTACTCATAAAGGTGTGGCTTTGGATTTTTTTTTAAATAGCACACAACATTTCTGATGTTCTATTCCCCAAAAAACAAGCAGATTTGAACTATAAAATCAACTTTTGAATGTTGTTACCGATCACTTGACTGAATTTCGGTCATTTTGCACTAAAAAATCAAGTTACCTATTTCAAACACTTCTATTCTGCCATTCTTAAACGTACTTGCTCTACTAGACAGTAAAACAATACCTGTAGCAAGAACACAAAAGAAAATAATATTTCAGAATGCTCACATTTTGGGTGTTCAGTCACCCCACACATATTTTTCATACACCTAGATTAACAGAAACGAATTAAGCCAATAAAATTCAATGCATAATATTTGCAACAGCATACTTGACCCAGCATATGATTATCAGATTCACAAGTCCCTGCCTTTCAGGTGGGTTACTCAGATTTTTTCGACAAGCAAAAATCGTTCATGTGCTAATAACCAAATGAAGAAAGAGCCAGAAGTCTATAGCTTTTTCATATTAGATAGAACTGGGCCACAGCTGGTTACGTACACCACCATCTTTGGATGGTATCTGCAAAATAACAAGATAGAAAGTCCGGCAGCTAGAGGGGGTGAACCTTGCCCTAGAAGTCCCACCATAGGCTTTAATGGTATTGACATCTATGGACCATGCAGACAACGATACCGAGGGGTGCCCATCTGGAACCCTTGAGAATTTTGATAAAACAACTTGTTTCCATGGCAGGAAAAATAACTAATATTATAAGAATGTGAACAATTTGATCAATATCTGAATATTTTGCTTATCCTTGAATATAGAGAGATTAAACTTGCCACACTGTATCTAAGAGTCAAGCTCTACCCGGCAATGGAAAAATAACCAAAACAATATATTTTTGGCGAATTTTTGGCCAGATTAATCTATTGTTTATTTATGCAAATTTCTCCGCATTAACTCATGAATAAATTAGAATATAATTGTATGATAGGAAATAAAATAAAATACGTTTGGCCACTTCTGTCTCATAAATATTTCCAAATAACGGATTTGGATGGGGAAAGTGTACAGGCTATAACCCAAATTTGTCAATTATCGGATTTTCATGTAACGGATTTCGAGAGCGGAAGTGACTCTTTGTATGTTATGGAACACACCGATGCTGAATATGGTGGATTCGTGGTGGTTGAGCCTGTTAGATCTATTCAATACCCAAGAAAAAGTAGTGTACATCGATGACATTCCAGAGGAGCCTCCAGTATCAACGTATTTGTTTGCAGACGATACCAAATGTTCAGTGCCCCTTATCCAGCCTCAAGATAGTCACTATTTACAAGCTGATTTGGACAGTAAGCAAGAATGGTCTGACATATGGCTCCTACAATTTAACCCAATTAAATGCAAGGTGTTGCGCTTAGGGCACAGACATGAACGTGCAGAGTATATTCTGGGTTCGGTAGATGCTAGGACCACACTCGCTTCAGTGGATCAAGAAAAGGATTTAGGAGTGATTTTCGAGTCAAGTTTGAAATTTGATCTTCACATAACTGAGTGCGTCGTGAAAGCTAGTCGGATGCTTGGACTGATCTGGCACCATTTCCGCGATTTGGATTCTGTCAGTTTCACCCTTATCTACAAGTCCCTGGTGCGCCCTCATTTGGAGTATTCCAGCCCAGTCTGGAATCCATATCTAGTGAAGCACATTAGGTTACTGGAGGGGGTCCACCGCAGAGCAACCAGGATGATCCATGATCTTCAGGATTTGTAGTATCAGGATTTGTAGTATCCAGATTAAGGAAGCTTGACCTTCCAACTTTAGAGTACAGAAGACTTCGTCAGGATATCATCCAGACATTTAAGATCCTCAGGCATTTCGACAACATTGATCCAGAAACATTTTTTGTGAGACTAACGCTGCCAACCAGAGGCCATGACTTGAAGTTATTTAAACCCCGTGCACGCCTTAATGTTCGTAAATACTTCTTTAGCCACCGAGTTGTGTCAAACTGGAACAGTCTCCCCCAGAGCATAGTGAATGCTCCTTCCGTCAGATGGAAAAACCATGCACTGAAATTTGTACCATCATGTATGTAAAGGTCACCGGTTCACCCCCCACCACCACCACCACCACCGCATCCTGCGCATACATAGATGACAGTCTCAAGACGGGTCTAACAAGCATTTTATGCTTTCCTAATGACCCTAAGATCAGGTAAATTCAGGTAAAGAATTTATTGGACATCAGGCCTTCCATAGGAGTTGACCTGGTAATCGCTTAACTCCGCTTAACTTCTATCTCTAAAGTATTCTCGTTTGTATATTCTTCGCGGTATGGTTTATGAACGACAGTAGTTATTAACTATTAACTGCCAAGCAAATAACACACTATTAAGTATTTATTATGGTGGGATGTCGTTCACCACAGAACAGAATACTGGTACCTTGAACAGTTGATAGTTGAACAGGCCATGTGACTTGGCTGTCGTCCAAGCCCATGTTCGTTACTTTATGTACATATTACCGGTATATATCTCTTGATGACATTTTGTGCTTCACTAAGATAAATTGAAGTAGACTGGAAAGGTGTCCATGCAAGCCAATTTCAACACACGCGTCAGTCCCGACATTTCGTGGCCAATCATCGTTGATAAAGAATCATCGCGTACATCGAAGTACCTCCATAAGATAACCTTTATTTGCAATAATAATCCATACACGATGCTGTTCCGCCCGAGCAAAAATTCACAACTAACACATAAGTGTGGAATAGAGTTTGATACTAAAGGTTGAAATATGCTCTCATCGTGATTGGAAGCAGAACGTTTGAAAGAATGTAATCGACGTCCAATTATATTAGCATCGGGTTCCGCATGGTCACGAAATAATAGACAACAGACTTATTCTCTCAAAAGAGAAACGCTCAACAGTCTGGAATAACCTCAGCCGATACAGGAACACGATTCACTACCCGCCGACAACTCCCATCCTAACGCGGTAACGCCCGTTAACGCCCACCACCGTCCGTCTGAACGCCCGTTAACGCTCGTTAGCGCACGTCAACGCCCATCTTGACGCCCGTTGACGTCAGAGAGAGAGAGAGCGAAAGAAAGAGAGAGGAAGAGAGGCAAACAAAGTTTGCGTTTCGTATTTTTTTTTTCGCCAGATGTTACATCATACCGATGGTCAGTGAGCCGCTGTGGGCATGTTTACAGGTCATTAAACTACAGAGTGGCATTAGTCTTAAGCGCGATCTTATCAGTGTACAGTGAAAAACCTCACAATGTCGTAGATCAGGACCATTTCGGCCATCTTCGTCATCTTTTCGTTTTTCTCAGTGTCCAATGAGAAATCATCGTTGATACGTTATACGTCAGAAGCACCGTCGTACATTTCCGTCAGTTTTCTTAATAAGCAGCCATCGTTGTACGTCGGACTCGCTTTCTGCCAGACTTTCATTTGGACAGAGTTTTGCCGAGCCTCCCTGGGGAGAAAACCCATATTCTCTTCCAAGTAGCGCTTTGTTTTCATGATGGACCTATGATTATGATCTCTCTTCATTTCAAGCGGAAATAAGTTCTACTGTTCGTATGCGGCCAGAGCAGATTTTCTGATTCGGGATAGCATGTTGATGTACGCCTGCTGTATTGCCTCTTCGGCCGGTCTCTCTGCCTCGATAGTCTAGTCGAGTGGCTTGTCGTAAAAATACTAAAGTATTATCTTTTGCTTGCTGATTTGTGATTGTTCCAGGACCCAGAAAATCTATGTCTGCAAGCTGAACTCTGCATGGGGTGGGTTTTATGATGTAATTTGGACTGGGGGGGGGGGGGGAGAGTAAAATGTGTTGACCTAAGCCAACCGCCTACCCTTTGTACGCATTTCTATTTCACAAGGTGAACACTTTTACATGAAAGGTACATGATACTGATGTTCAGTATATGTGCCGTGACAATATTACAAATAGGCCAGAGTTCAAAATGGCCACCAAATTGGGAATTATTGTTGGACATGTTCATCAGCTAAACACAATTTGTTATCGAGATACAATGAACAGCTATCCATCTCTTATATTTTGTGATGTTAATACATCACACTCAATTGATTACTTCACTTTATCAGCTATCTATCTCTTACATTTTGTGATGTTAATACATCACACTTAATTACTTCAACTTATCAGCTGTCATGACCTTTTAATGACTAAATAATGTTTTATTCACCACACACTCAGTTTACATACAGTGTATCGGTACATGTAAACATTCAGACAGAAATTGTGAAATCTTTAAACAACGCACTGTCTAGATTATCTCTGCAGTCAGCTACCCTGGTGTACCCTTTTCCCTACGGGCTATAGGGTACAGGGGCGTGCGCATGCGTGCGATGACGTCACTTCTGAGCTCTGCGCTCCAAGAGCTCCAAGCTCAGACTCCAAGAACTCCGAGCTCCTAGACCTCCGTGCTCCAAGAGCTCCGATCCAAGAGCTCCGCCCTACGGGAGCTACCACCATCAACGGGCGATGACGGGCGTCAACGCCTGCTGTTGGTGGTGGTGGTGTCTGTACATATAGGATTATCAGTCCATATGCTTTGGTCGACTAATCAAGATTTCGCTATCACTCATACTGATGACGTAACCAATGACACCAATGATGTAGCAGATGACATGAGAATCACTCAAGTCGTGCTGACCACGAGAGCTTCCAGATGACACCCTACACTCTATCTTTGGATGAGATATAGAAACCCAATATCTCAAATATATCCCTGCGGAACCCAATAATGACCACTTTACTTACTACACCCCAAATGTGCAAACAAGTGTTTCGGGACATGCTGCCGTTACAGTATCCTGGCCTGCCCGACGACGCTTAGGCCAAAAGTGATTCTGGGCGAAGATTAAACTTTCTCAAACGACGGCTTCTAATTGGACAAGAGCCTACTTGAATTGTAAACATACCCAACGCGGCTCCCCAGCGTGGGTATGATGTACTGGAGGGGCTAATAACATGATTGACCTGTCATCCTTGTTATTGTTCTCTCATCTGTCTACATCATGGCGTCATGGCATTATACTAGGGCGTTATGGCGTTAAGATAAAGCGTTAAGGTGTTAACATAGGCGTTGCGACGTTGATCCACCGCGACCTCAAGTTGCCCTAAAAAAATTGCATATGACCTCTGTGACGTCACTTCCGGATACACTGAGGCAACTCTTCCAGGTAGCCAGAGCGAACATGGCCACCTCTCTCCAAACGCACTTGTTTGTACCTCAGAAACTCCCCTTTCTCTACTACTCCCAAGTGAGCTATGAATAGAACAGGGGGTTTTCCAGAAAATTCCTCACAAAATTAACCAGATAGTTTCTGCTTTCTGTACTACTAAACTGAACTACTTCCCTAGACTTTTATTTACCCGAAATTGGGAGACTACACTATCTCAGCCACAACAACAATATTCTCATTTCTATGACCCCGTGTGACCAGTAAAAGGGGGCGAATCAGGAGTGGGATTCGAACACACGCCCGCAAATGCAGACCAGTATAGCCATACCCCGGAGAAGACAATTTCATAGATCTTGAGACTGGCGCCTTAGACCACTCGGCCATCCTGACCAATGCTGGTTATCGTGGTCATAATGATTCATATATAGTGCTATATTTGTACAATGGTTTTACAACATGGCGAAGAATAACGAAACATGTGTGTGTCAGAAGTGGGATTCGAACCCCAATCCCGCATATGTGGATCAGCACTTAAGACTGGCGCCTTAGACCACTGAACCATCCTGACCAACGTTGATTATGATGGACATAGTGAGTCAGATATAGTGCTACATTTTGTTACATGGTTTTACATGTCGCGGTGTGTACGCAACGAATGCCCTTATGGCTGCACTGATTGGTTACTTCCCCAGCTCGCCGATTGACTGGTCTATGCGCGTTGGGGCGTTAGGATAATGTGTTAAGATAAGGCGGTAATGCGTCGAGATGGGCCATAAGGCGTTGAGACGGGCGTTAAGGCATACATATACGGCGTTAAGGCGTAACAACGGGCGTTGACGGGCGTCATGACATTTCGATGAATTAGTGACAATTTCATGGAATATCTAGAAAATCATCGCTTCTGAGCTATTTCACAAGGGCGTTGAAGCATTAGGTTTGACGTTGGTGGGCATTGCTACAAGATGACACCTCACACGACACATTCGGTCCACGGATGGTCCATCTCTACCCCAAACACTTTCCTTCACACCCCCAAAATGCCCACTTTGGGTACTACTATTGATGATGTCACCAATGACATCACAGATGACATGGACATCCCTCAAGCCGTGGTCCACACCACGAGAGCTTCACTTTGGCACCTCACACAACGTATTCGGACCACGGATGGTCCATCTCTACCCTAAACACCTTCCTTCACACCTCCAAAATTCCCACTTTGGGTACTACTCAGCAATGACGTCACAGATGACATGGACAT
>JAVTVY010054530.1:0-30959 GCA_036873755.1 Hanleya hanleyi | reverse complement strand
AATTTGAAACCAACTTCCGAGGTCTTTATTCCATTCGGACATGCACAATCGAATATTTGTTACGAAATTCTATTAAATTCCACATTGATAAAAACAATTTTAGAGTGAGGCGTCACTTGCCAGCTGGCCATTGCGAACATTGTTGCAACTGCGGGAAATATAAGTGGGGAATTAAAGTAAGCTGATTTTCTAATTTTTTAGAATTATCCATCATATCATCTCTTTAGTATTTGGCTGTTTTGTAAGGTTCAAATTAGCATTGCCTTGTCATGTTACATAACTTCGACATGGGCGAGAAATTTTGTTCGAATGCATTCTAGTAACAATAAAAGAAAAGAAAGGTTCGTCAAAGTAAGGTTGCAAGTATATGGATGCTATAACAAAGGCCTTATCGCATGTGAATGATATGGAGGTCTAAAATTCAAAGCAACTTCAAAATAAAGGTCTTAACAAAATCTCTGATAAGGCCATTTTAAGGTTAAATTATAGAACTTTCTCCATAGTCTCCATATTTTCTATTATGTTGATGTCTTGGGACTGACCTGATCAAATCTGGGTGATCATTCTGGTAAATAGCTCATATAATCTTTCATATTATTGGACTGTCAATCACGATTTTTTTTCCATGGAATTACTAATGATTTGTTTCCGAGAGGGTTATTTTTCAGCTTTCCGAAACTGTTAACTTTGTATGAATCGGTTTTTCATAAGGCCGGTTTCCTTTTACTTGATGATAAACAAACAAGTTCATGCTTCTCTGTGATTTTTGCCTCCTCATTCATGAGATTAGATTCATGCGCTTGAAAAATTGGGGGAAAATATATTTTTATTGGTACTTCGATAATTAGAGGTCGATTAAGCATGTATTTCTGTTGAAATATTATACCGGTACCGGGAATTGTTTATTTTGACAGAAAGAATTAAACCTCCAAGAGAATATGTATTATCCAACGTATTTCTCTGGAGATGTTAATGAAAAGATGTTTGGTTTTCTGAAATTTTATTTGAAATAAACACTTTTTCCCCATTGAGGATTTACTGTTCTATAGCCATGATGCTTATATAATCGCATGCGCGATTTATGAGGACGGACATATCCCTAATCCTCGCCTCGGAAACTTCCCTCTTCCCTCCCCTCCCGACATAGGTCCAATAATATAGAATATAATGGGATGACATCTCCCTCCTCAAGTTTTGTGGTTATAGATTAAGGGTTACGTTAGGTTAGGTTCGGGTTAGATTAAGGGTTAGGGTATGTAGGTTAGGACTAGGTCGTCGAAATTATGTTTCACATATGATATACAAAGGATGCACGGTATCCGTTGTGTGCTTATTTTGTACAGCAGCACTAACAAAATGAACTAAATGCATCCACAAAGGGTGTCCTTTTGTCATGATAAGGCACTTATCTCCACGGACAAAGGAAGGCATACATCCCAGAAATCCAGTGGAGACAGAGAATCTGCCACCTACACTCAACAAAAGAAATTTAACATCTGCAGTGATGTCTCAGCAGGAGGACAGCATGGTTAATTGGATCTTGATTCAAAAAAATAAACGAATCAGGAACAGCGCTGTATGCAATAAGTGGGTATAGCAGACAGCATTTATTCTTCAGGCCATGGCATAAGGGAAACAGCGGATAGCGGGTACAGTATAAAAACAAGTGCGCGTCATTATAATTCTAACAAATTTGACTAGTTTCATCAGCAATATATAAGCATCGAATTTCTCACTGTTTTCACGTTATCGAACTATATAGAGAATGTATCACGAAATATTGCAGATTGTTTTTGTTCTTTGGATATGTCCGTGACGGAATCACAGAAAATAAACACGGTATTTGTCTCTTCTTTGTCCTGCTCTGTTTCGATCTGATTATTCTAAACTCTCTCAAATGAAAACACAGTACGATACCAATGGATGATAAAACTTGCTTTTTCAAATAACTTTTCAAGTTTATTGGGTTAAAACGACCTTGACGGAATCACGAATGCGCATTTCCAATCTCCTCGATATTCAGCTTGACCAATACATATTTTCTAAGATAAAATTTATTCATAGAATAAATCAAATAGGAGACTTTTTTGTCAATACAGTTTCTGTCAAATGCATATATTTGCTATACAGATGTTATTAATTGGTATGCTTTTCAGTAAAATGCAACTTTTCTTCCTTGTTGAATTCAGAATTTCTCGAGTTGATAAGGTTTATAATTTATTGAAAAAAAATAAATAAAAAATAAAAATGGCGCTTCAGACACATCTTCCGTGTTATTGATTTATTCTCTGATAGTATAGAAAGCGAATAGCAAAAAAACACCCCAAAAACCCAGCATGATAATATATGACCTACGAAAAACATGTGGTATAAATTGCTGACGAAAAAGATCGTTTTTATTGGCGATGGCTCGTTTTCCGCGGAATTCATGATATAGCAAAATGAATTTCTCCGTGCAATGTACTCTCTTAAATAATTACATTGTAATTAGTGACCAATCAATTCCGATTGAAAACCAAACTATTAGATTGAATGTCCCTGGTTATTAGGGTCTGTTAGATTGATTTTTCAGTTTACAGTAGATTCATTCTGTTCTTTTTTAGTCTAATAGATCAAAAACAATTCCAATCGAGCCGAAAGATTGACATATTTTACTCTGTGCGGATTAGATCTTGTCCCCAATCCCGATCTTCTCAGATTAAAATGTCAATCAATCGGTGCGATTGCAATTATTTCAATCTATTAGATTAAAAAAGAACAGAATGAATCCAGTTTATATATATACACTGAAAATTAAATATAATATATCTTAATAAATTGGAATTTTCAATATAATTTAGATTGATTTTCAATCTAATTATTTAAGAGAGTTTTATGATACTAAATTTATTATCCGACACCCAAAGTGATGAGTTTCGCATTTGTTCCACTTTATATAATAATGTTTTTATCCGTGCCACAAACAGTTCTTGAATCATATCCTGAAGAAGACGAAAACATTCTGTCGAAATATTGAGATTATCACCAGATACGTTTACTAAGTTTTTTCGGGGTTACTTTGCTTCAGCAACATTTCTTGTGTCTATATACCTAAACGCAAAATTGTAATTTTCTTTATTCGCGCGCAACACGAATAATGACTTTCTCCAAAGAGAGTTATATTTTGTCACCCGTGTCACGTATAGAACAATATATTTTTGCTATACATGTGCCACGTAAAATAATGCTTTTAGCCGTAATATCACGTAAACTAATAAAATCACGTTTTTTAGTTCACACAAAATAATACTTTCCTCGGTGCAAAATACATATATTTTTCAAAGTGCAACATATTCTCATCCATACACTCTTAATCATAAGTATATATATTTACACACAATTGAGTAAATCAGTCGTTCACCCAGCAACACACTTTTGTTTATATTTTACTCACTTTATGTGTAAATTTACACATTTGGCTGAGTAATCGAAGACTTTTAAACACTTTGAGTACAAATTTACTAGCTCACAAATTGCAAATTACAAAATTATTTTCAGTGTTACACACGAGCCCTCGACCGATCCCAATCGTTTAGCGATTATAGATCCACAATCTGCACCAATTTTCTCATTAGTAAAACCACGGACAGTATAATCCGTCCCAGGTAAAACATAATGATTTTCTTATCCGCGACATTCATTTCTTAATAGAATGCCCAGCGTTACAGAAAGATAGGGAAGAACTCAACCATCTTACTTCACTAGAGCTAAAGACACAAGTCAGTTTGCTGCATTGGTTAACGGAAATAGGAAAACAGTTGGAAAACTGGTACTTTTCATTAGACGTGGTTTAAACGTAAATATGTTAAACCCCGCCATGTAACATGTTGTAATTAAAACTGTTTGTACTCCATATTTCCCTGTAAAGTTTGAGCAAATAAATGATGGTGATGACAAGGAAAATGAACATTTTCTCTTTCGTGCAACGCAAGATTATTTTCCTTCGAAGTAGGCTACCATCTGCAAATTGTCCGGTATAGTCAGTGTGTCCATCCGAATCCTTTCGTCGGCAAAATAAGGAGAACCGTTAATATTAGAACTTTGATTTTTTGCATGAAGGTGCATTAGGGGACTGTTACCAGCAAGTTCTGAGCTATTTTTGATGAAAATCACTGGTGGTTCTGACTTGGGCTGTGCCCATCTTAATATAGGCAGGATTTCAACTTGGGGCGGAGGATTTCCAAGAGTTCAGTGCGCGTCGGAGTCCTAATGCCTATTCTACTTCGTAGGTCCTGTGACGTTAGTCACACTGCCATGTTCTCATCCGCTGCATGCAAAATATTCATTTCGTTACTATATTCTTTATCATACAACAATCCCATGCACCTTCATGAAAAATACTAATTCCCCTATCCGTTTCAGTGGTAATGATAATTTTCTTATCCGCCGCAGACAAAGTGTAACTCCTATCAGTTCAGTGCAAAATAATACACTTTACTCCACCTGTTCACTGTGCAATATTCTCACGCGTGTTATCACTAATATTCTCATCAATGCAGCCTAGGATTCAATAAGATAAGCTAGTTGTCCTAAGTGAATGGTCGAGTGGCATAAAGCGCTAGGATTTAGTGACGGCGAGTTGGTATACCTAAACCGATATCTGCGCTTTACTAAGAAAGCGTCACCCGAAATTAATTGGATATAATTGTTACCGACTTTCTTAATGGTATAGCTTTCCTATATTGCATATGTACAACACGTTGCGGGGTTTCACCCGCGTAAGGTCAAAAATAATCTTCCCATCCGTGCAACATAAAATGACAATTATCATATCCGCTTCACGTAATGTAACAATTATCTTATTCACTTCACATAAAGTAACAATTAGCTCATTCACTTCACACAAAATAACAAGGATCCTCAGAACTTCACATAAAATAACAATTATCTTATTCACTCTACATAAAATAACGAGGGTGAGTGAGTCGAGTTTAACGTCGCTTTTCAACAAGATTTCAGTCATATCGCGACGAACCAACAAGGTACCACCCAGCCAAGTTGCATTCCTGCAAATCTTTGAAGCGACATGGAATCAGACACCCCACCATCCATCCTATAAAACACTGAGGATAGCACACGAGACAGAGACAGGATGCTTACATTGGTGCAATAAAGACAAGTGCAATTACAGTGCTAGACATCACATTATCAAGTCACATAGCTCATTCACTTCACACAACATAACAAGGATCTTATCCACTTCACATATAATAACAATTATCTTATCCACTTCACATAAAATAATATGTTATTATTGATATAACGCAAAATAACAATTATTTATTCTCTTCACACACCATAATAAGTATGTGCTCTACTTCACATAAAATAACATAGGCTATACCGTTCGGTATTCTCGTACCCCACCCCCTCCGCCATAGTAATTCACAAGTTAAGTATTCAACTTCTTCGTGAAGTAGTCAGGAAGCTACAGTCCCAAGAACGAACCAAGTTACAAGAATGAACGTGTATAGTGTTGATGACGATAACAGGGTCATAACTCTGGAAAATATCATCGAAACGGATAAGAAACCTTATATTACACACTTACATGATACTAAGCATTCACTACGAAAATTTCAAATTTTACGCCAATTATTAAGGGAGATACATCCCGGACAAAAAAGTACTATAGCAGCATATATATATTGACGTTGAGAATAAACTACCATATATGTAGACAATATCCATGTAAATAAGTTAGAAAATATTCAAAAAGAATGTCTAAGAATTATTACGGGTCTCACAGTTCCTCGTCTCGGACTTTATATTCTGAGTCTGGCTTCGAACAGCTACTCGTCAGAAAACGAATGCGTCGACTCCTGATGCTATTTAAAATAGTCCATGAGCTTGTCCCACCAACCTTAATCCGATGACTCACACCCTCTGACAGAAACCCATACAATATTCGCAACACAGGTCAATTCACACCATACAGATGCCGTACCGAGCTTCTTCGAAACTCTTTCTTTCCAGCTACTGTTCGAGATCGGAATAGTTTACCTTCTTTTGTACGCAATATGTCGAGCCTTCCCCAATTCAAACGGCAGTTACTCCAAATGTATCAAAAGCCTACTCCACCCCCTTGGAACTATGTTGGTCCTGGGAAACAAAACATAAAACTTCTGTCTGGAGACAGCCAAACATTTCTTGTTTGATTGCCCCTCATTCACTGTTCCGCGTCAAAAAATGTTTGCAAATTTGTCTACCATCTACAGTAACGTTCATTCAGTCCCATGCCACAATCTTCTTACGGGTGACAGCAATAAAACCGAGCACGAAAATATAAATATACAAATTTACGTTGGCACTTTTATTGAGGAAACAAAAAGAATGGATTGAGCTAGGTCGTGGCCTTCAACTTGTTCAATTCATATCATCTGGTGGCCAACTCACGCGGACACTGATCATATAACTGACGACACCCTATTAATATATCTCTTACTTTTGTACTTCGTTTTATCAAGCTATCGTAATACCGAATTACAGCACCACAATTGGCAAGCCGCTCATCAGGTATATATATATACCTACCGAATTACAATGTTTTCTGTAAAGAATAATTGTTATATGTATTTGAAACCGCAACGTTTTTTGTTAAAGCATGGATCGGTGTAAAATCCATGGTTAAAACAATTTATTCTAGGAGACACACTAATGAGCTCCGCTCACTGTGCTCCAAATTACTTTGTGTAATAAACGTTGTATAAACCAAACTGCCATATATCTGTAGAAAATCATCGCACGGATAAAAAGCCTGACAGTGCACATCTGCTGGATACTAAGCATCCTCTAACTTCTTCCCTAATTTGCGAGAGAGATACAGCCTGAACTATGTACTATAGGATATGTTGATGTTGTCGATAAATGTCCATAACTCTGTCGAAAATCACCGTAATGGGTAAAAGATATCATAGTGCACATCTATAAGGTACTAAGTATCTTCCGTGCAAGTTTGGAAGCTGTCGTTTAAAAAGTAACTGAGACATCGTCCGGACAGGTTTGGTGGCGTAGATAGTGGTTAGTTTATAAGGGCGGAATCAGTTCTAACTCTCTAAAACTGAATAATCTTCAAACTGGCGCAATAGTAAAGAGAACCGGGATGATTGAAACTTCGCTTTTGTATCCTGACTATAATTTCGGGACAACCATATTCTAATATTGACAATAAAGGTCAATAAATATGGGGAAATCATCAACAAAAATAATAGGTACGGTTTCATAGTACAATTTTAGTCTATAAACAGCAGAAGGCAGCGCTGAAAAAAAACTCCCCCTCTTGATGTTGCGCGAGGTGTTATATAACTTATAATTAAACAATATGTTTATTGCACGGCTCCTAAAACGGTAAAAATATGGCAAACAGTATAATTACTATGGTACTATAGGAACGTAGTAATTATTAGTATGCATTTAAACAACAGTATTGGTTAGTAGTAATTTTAGAAAAAAATATATATATGGCGTTATTGACCTTTGTCCGTTGGAAGATTGTGATGAGCTCTCAGCCAACTTCACATAAAAGGGCGATTATCTTTTTCACTTCACACAAAATAACAAAGATCTTGTCCATGCACTTCGCATCGAACAGAAGCAATCAGATTGCTTGGATGTATGCACCTATTCCACCTCTCACCAGGCAACGAGGTGAATACGACAATTCACATGTTCATAATAATTCCCCAGGTAAGTACCGGTATCAATCTTTGTGAAGTAGTCCAGAAGTTACAGCCCCGATAAGAATGTACATGTGCTATATAACATCTATGGATATTGACGATGAAATGGTCGTAACTCTGGCAAATTTCATCGAAACGGGTAACTAAACTAAACACACATGATACTAGGCGTTCGCTACGACAATTTCGAACTTTTAAGCCAATTATTAAGAGGGATACAGCCCAAACAAGAAAATACTATAGTACCATATATTCAGGATGGCAATACAGGGCCATCGATCAGAAGAAAATCATCGACAGTTCGCATCTACGAGGTACTAATAATCTTCTTTGTAATTTCGAATGTATTCATCAAATAGTAAAAGATATGGACTGGTCAAGCTTTATATTGATCTTGACGATAAATAAATTCAACGACAGGGATAAAAGATCTCACAGTGCACATCTGCAGGATGTTAAGCATCTTCCATGCAAGTTTCCAAGCTGTGGATCAAAATGTAACCGAGATATGGTCCGGACAGGTTTGGTCATATACGAAGGACTGGCGGACAAATTGATTCCATTATCTGAGGCGGCGAAATCCGTTCTGACTCGCTAAAACTGAATTCATCTTCAAATTAGCGCAGTAGTAAAGAGCATGATAAAAACTTCGTTTTAGAAAAAAATATAAACATATTGACAAAATGGACAAAATGGACCATAAATGTAGTAAGATACGGGATAGATACGGTTCCACTGTACAATTCTAGTCTATGAATAGTAGGAGGTGGATGTTGAGAAGAAAGGGCCATCAATCTGAAGAAAATCATCAACAGTGAGCATACAAGGTAGTAATCATCTTCCGTTTGTCTATCATATATTAACATATATCACCGTAAAATCGTGAGACACTTTATGTGTTTTAAAGTAAAATACTAGTGTCTCACAGTAAAACAATAGTGTTTTTAATTTTCTTCAGAAAAGTGTTTATAAAAATAAAGTGTTTTATATTAAAAACTTGTCGCAAAAAGTTTTTCAATGCTAAGCACTTTGTTAAGATGCCAAGGTGAAGTGTTTCAAATAAAACACTATAGTATTTTACTGGACTTAAAAAAAGTTTTTTTTAAATTGTTTTAATGGACGGCTGATAATCCAAATTTTATGTTGCTAGGAAGAAGTATTTATATCCTATATGACCAGTTTTCTCATATACCAGAATACTGTAAGTTACTAGAAAATTGAATTACTTTGTTATCTGATTGGATCTGTATTAACTTTGAACCGTAATATAGCAATAGATAATAACAATAATATCTTTCTTTTCGACTATTGTTTTGGCAATAATCTACAAGGTACTGATCATCTTTCATGTCAATTTGGAGGTTGTCCATCAGATAGCAGCAAATACATGGACCGGACATTACATATATTGACCTTAAGGATAAAGGTCCAAAAACGTTGGTGAACGTCAGACAGTGCATACACATCTACAAGATACTAAGTATATTTCATTTCGACGTTGTGGATCAGTTGTTAGTCAACATATGATTATGACAAACACATATTGACGTTTAAGATTCAGGCCATTACTCTGGGGGAAACCACAGGCTAGTCACCAATACGAGGAGATGGGTATAGCTAAGTTTAAGATAGCTTGTCTTGCCTAACACTATGTGATTTGATAAACGTGCTGACTCGACAAATGAAAATATGATACGAATTCTACTCTCACACAACCACGCACAGGCTTATTTCGATATACGGATATAGTGTTTCGGATTATATAAATGTTAGAAGCAACAGACATGTCCTGTCCTCCAAATTAAGGCTGGGACACCCGGACCAGTACAAAACGGACGTGTGTGTTTTGCAGGCAGCAAGTACATTTCGTCTTCTTTTCCTTGAAAATGTACAAAATATATTGAATTTCTTTTATAATGACCATTTAATGAGGAGGATAGTTCTGAACTATTTCAACGGCACATATAATATATTTAAAAAAAATTACAACCTCAAGACAATTGGGAAGGGCATGTAATGTTGACAATACAAGCGTCTATTCCGTGAAACAATATTTCGGGAAATTCCGGAAGCCGAGCGGAACATTCCCCAAAATACCGACACGTGAAAATCTGCAGCCACTGACACACGGCAAACATATGAGAATATAATCGAGCGAAACACCAGCATATATGGTGAGTATTCATGTTTTTTTCTAATATAGAACATGAATAACATTTGAAGAAGTTATGATGGGATTTCTGGGGAAAATTATCGCGGAATGTTTCGCTCGACTGCCGGAAGTCCCAAAAATCCCCGAAAAACATTTCAAGAAAACGGCTGAAGATGCAGAAATGATATTATATTTTCTTAATCCTATGATACTCGAAATGAAAAATATTTATTTTAATGATTATTTTATGGAAGCGCTTTTTACTCTAGATGAAAAATATATATTTGGATGTTTATTTTATGGAAGCGCTTTTAAGGAAAATAATAAAAACCGAGCGCAGGTATATCGCGGAAAATTCGAGGCGAATTAAAACCATCTTTTTCGGTGAACATTTCGCTATGAATTAAAAGGATATGTTTTTCAAACCATATATTTCTGAATCGGTCATCTCTTCAGGTTAAATAAGAGCTAAACAGAATGAAAATGTGGCAAATATTGACAGAGATTTGCTCTATTATATTCTGATATGAGTGCAGTTTGCATTGAGTTAACATGTGTCAGTGGCTGGAGCCGACCTCACATGACGTCAGTATAGCGAGTGCGGATGTGGAGGCTAACAATGTCCGATGGCCAAGACTGTCCCACTCTTATCTTCTAACCCAGCTAGGACAAAGTGTCCGTCCTTCGTTCCAATAGAAAAGGATATGAAAAGGGACATTAATCACTAGGACATTCTTATCCATCACACCGGTACAGTATTTCAGAATATTGTATATATATTACAGTGTACGCATACGTGATTATATATGGGGCGACAAAGAAGTTCTGAAGAAACTATTTATGATTGGCTGGATTTTCTTTCAATTTTCTCCTATAGGCCAATGAAAATCCAGGATTTCGTTTTGAAAATTTGAATTGACCAATCGAATGCTTGAAAACTGGACTCCCGAGACTGTTGTTTCTGTAAAATTACTTTTGGGGAACTTCCGAATTTTCATAGATAAATACTGTTCAGAAAAGGGCGGAGCGTTTTTTTTTTCTGTATAGGCGTAGGCAGATATAAAACTGGGAACTTGAGCTGGATAAATTCTTGTACATGTACGATGCTGGAAGATAGTTGCTAGCTATAGTGGGTGAGATGTTGGAAAATAACCAGGCAAAATCTAACTAAAGACTGGAATCACATGCAAGATTGAGGTCAAAAGGTCAACGTTGGATTCATACTCCATGGAAGAATCACGAAACAATGCATACAATAGCCACGTCTGGGGACAACAATGTGTCTAGACTAGTGCCTTTTCAGCTGCACAAAGACTCTGACAATATCTTCCTACATGAAGTATCTATCCAACGTTGACGGTGGGAAGTTGATGCTGGGTCGACATCGGACCGTACAGACTAGTCTTTTGTGTTAAATGCCGTCATTTTCATCTGACGACGACACAGCTCACCAATCCTCAGTGTACGAGTTGTCACAGCGAAACAGCTCACCAAGTATACCAATATACGAGTTGTTAGAGCATTGAATTGAATTGAATTTTATTCACCAACGATCAAAGAATATATAGGTAGTAACATGTTGCTGAATTACAGAAAGGTAGTATACAAATCAATAGCGTTATATAGCATGCAATGAAAATTGGCGGGAATAAAACCCCAAAGGGCTTGTTCTATCCCAATAGAAAGATATGTCGTTATGTATATATATATATATATATATCTATAAGTATCTGTAACATACTGAACTTAGTAATTTACAAATAATAATAATTATAATTTACTCTCTTCAGACTTAAATAAGCAATTCATTAAGACATTATTATATCATTGTCATCATGTAAGTCATATTGCGAATATTTCTATTTAGTTTTATATGTCATAATTTTCTTTTTTCATTTGATGTTATCTTTTTAGTTTTATGTTGTTGTTTTTTTTTTAGCCTCGAATGTGATGGTTTGGGTCAGTTACGCAGGAGATGTTCTTTGAGTTTTGATTTAAATAATGAGATTGATTTGATGGACTTCATCAGGGGAGGTAGTTTGTTCCACTCTCGGGGTCCTGTAGTTTTTGTGGTGTAGAAGGAGATGTTCGATTTATAAATTGGTCGGTAAAGATTAAGGTGTTGGCCTCTGGTTTGGTAGCGGTGGACGTCTGATTGTCGTGTGAAGTAGTTTCGGAATGCTTCTGGTAATAATTCAGGATGGTGCATAAATTTATGAGCCAATAAGAGGCAGGCATACAAGTTCAATTTAGAAAGTTGTAGTATTTTTAGATCTGTAAATAATGGTTGCGTATGGTCGCGTTTTTTTGACAAAGTTATTACCCTCAGCGCTCGCTTCTGTAGCAGAAATAGCTGGTTTAGATGAGTGATATAAGTATTTCCCCACAGAAGATTACAGTAGGATAGATATGGGAATATCATTGAATAGTATAGGATATATAAAGATTTTTTGTTTATGGAGTATTTTATGTGGTTAATAATTCCTATGTTTCGAGAGACCTTATTGCAGATGTAGTTGATGTGTGTCTTCCAGTTTAGTTCCTGGTTGAAAAAGACTCCCAAGAACTTGAACCTAGTGACACGTTCAATTTGGCGTCCAGAAATAGATAAATCAAACTTAAGTGTTAGTCGCTTACGAGTATTGGGCTCAATGACCATGTATTTTGATTTCTTAATGTTTAACGAAAGTCTATTACAAACGAACCAGTTTTGTAATTTCTCCAGTTCCTGTGACATGACGTTGAAAATATCCGCATAGTTTTCCGTGGAGTACACAGTACTTGTATCATCAGCGAAGAGAATTATTTTCAATATATTTGTTACATTAGTCAAATCATTTATACAGATAAGAAAGAGTATGGGCCCTAGTATTGACCCTTGGGGAACCCCAAAAGAAACAGGTAGAGAGTTGGAAAAAATGCCGTTATAAGTAACAGCTTGTGATCTGTCTGTTAAATAACTTCGGAACCAATGATTTGCCTGATCTCGGAAACCATAATGTTCAAGTTTGGATAGAAGAATTTTGTGGTTTACGGTGTCAAAAGCTTTAGAGAGGTCTAAAAAAGTTACAATGCTAAATAATTTGGATTCTTTTGCGGAAGACAGGGAGTCATAGAGGGAGCACGCTGCCATTGATGTAGAATGGTTGGTCCTGAAGCCGTACTGGTTATCTGTGATTACGTCATTAGAATCCAGGAATTCTTCTACCATTGTAGCGACAAGCTTCTCCATGATTTTGCTGAAACACGGCAAGATAGAAATGGGCCGGTAGTTGGAAAGAATAGATGCATCGTCTGATTTAAAAACCGGCGTTACCTTCGCTACTTTAAAAACTTCCGGGACAATCCCTGTTGAAAATGAAAGATTTATAATAGAGCAGAGGGGTGCTGAAATATAGTCGGATACTAACTTGACCACAGACATCCGGATATCATCAATACCTGGTGCAGCCGATTTCAAATTCATAATTGTGCTTTGCACAAGTTCTGGCGTTATTGCGGAGAATTCAAAATTATTCGAAACAGGGGTACCCAGGTACTCATTGAACTTAGAACCAGTCTCGGGTATATCTGCATCCAGGTTAGACGCTACAGTACTAAAGTATTCATTGAATTTTGTGGCTATTGATTTGCTGTCTGATATATCTTCACCATTGACATGGAACAATTTTGGTCTGTCTGTAGTTTTATTTCTGTTCATTAGCTGGTTTAGTATTTTCCAAGTGCCCTTAATATCATGATTACTTTCGTTGAATTTTTGTTCGAAATATTGTTTTTTAGAAATGCGTATGGCGTGATTTAATTTGTTTCTGTATGTTCTGTACTGTTGGCGATACATTTCGTCATGACTAGTAAGCTGCAGGCGATAGAGTCGGTTTTTTTCATGAATAGAGTTGAGAATGCCAAAAGTGATCCATGGTTTTATGACTTTGCGTTTTTTAGGTGTAAAGGTTGTCAGAGGAAAGCAGTCATTGTATACGGGTATAAATTTTGCTAGAAAATTGTCGAGGGCTAAGTTTGGATCGTTTATATCTGCATCGCCATCATCCCAGTCGAAATCTCTGATTCTTTGTATGAACTGCTCTTTTTGCTCATTTGTCATTTTGCGGTATGTTATATTTTGTTCAGCGGGCATATCACTGTGACTAGAGTTCAGAAAATGAAATACTGGAAAGTGGTCGCTGATATCAGTCAGGAAGATTCCAGATAAGAGATTTTCTTCGTGGAAGTTTGTGAAGATGTTATCAATAAGGGTGGCGGAACGAGATTTGACTCTGGTTGGTTTTGTGATTTGAGGAAAGAAGTAATGGGATTTTAGGGTTTCCAGAAATTCCTTGGTTGGTGGGTGGTCGTGAGCATAGCTCTCTAGATTTGTATCTAACACCGCTTATGCCGGTGCTAGGGGCCGTGTGGTCATATCATTCAAATTGCCACATGAACAGGTACAATAAAAGCGTACCTGAGATACAACACATATCACGAATCGTTAGATTCTTGGTATGTACTTTAGAATAGTTTAACCGGAAGACTATACTGTGAAGTCATGTGGCTCTGTCAGTATGTAGGCACCTCTTCCCACTTCCCTTATATGTGTTGTAATCCCAGATTTCGTTCAATGACGTAATCCATAGTCCATTAGGCTCTGGAACAGATTGATCTTCTAACAACTCCTATTATATTGAGCGTACAGTCATGGAATTTGAACACAAGATTGTACGGGTGTCCGATCTATTATCGTGTGTTTTTGACGGTTTATTTGGAATATATAAAAAAGTACTTCTTGAAATGACATGAAAACTGACACGATGATTGCTGAGCTCGTCGGCTATCTTCCGTTATGAATTCCGTTCATGACGTCACTCCCTTCAGCACGCGCGAGAGCTATTTTTAACTCTACTTTTCAGCTCGGTTCCCGCCGTGGACAGTACCAGTTATCGGACATCCATCGTGAACAAGAATTTGACGTTGAAGTACCATGTATTTTCAAGTTTTGTGCATGACAATCGTTAGTTGGAGTTCTGTCGTTTAAGATGATATGATCATTGTTCAATTTCTATACGTATTTACTTGAGAGCGAGATCGGGAAGACAAGGTGGTAGATCGAATTTCGCACCCCGCCACAACACGAGAAATTTCGAATTTTGATGAAAACAAAAATGTTAGATTTAAATTTTTCGACTTTCGTGGCTACCTATAATTCTATATTTTGCATAACAAATAGAAATGATCTCCCCTTTGTTCTGACATATTATTGCCTTGTCATGACGAGCACAACACGTGCGCTCGAGATGCGTGTCCGATAACTGTCCTGTCCGATAACTGTTCCGACACCCGTACAAACAAGAATTAAACGCCTCAGTTTCTCTAAGTTTGTCTGACTTTCAAAGTTATCCAAGATTTTACTTGAAGGGTCGCGTTTTAGGGACTTATTCGGATTATAGGAATATCATACAATCATTTCCAAAACGAAAGACAATGTTGGGCTTCGCCTGATAAATTGAGCCCTTTTGAGGTTGCAATTCGTTGAGGAGTGGCAGAATTATACCAACATTGCAGACTACACGCAAATTTCAACTTCCTGCCAAAATATATTGGATAGAATATATATATTGGATACAATTGAAAAACTCAAAATGTGTTAGGGAAGAACCTGATGCTAAAGGTCACATACCGTAGACATGTATCCACATGGGATTTCTCGACTCTCTATACTACAATTCCTCACCAGGACCTTATCAATCGTCTAAGTTCATTAATAGTATCGTAGATATATTAATGTCGGAAGCCATAAAGCATTCTTTAGCTCTACTACATACACGAGATATCATTCATGGGATGTTTCTTTGTTTATAGAGTTGCTTGAATTTCTCATTAAATATATCTATGTGAAATTTGGCAACACAATATATCAACAGCATATAGGTATTCCAATGGGTACTAATTGTGCACCCCTGTTGGTTGACCTATATCTGTTCTCTTATGAATATGACTATATGCAGGCGCTTTCAAAAACAGATTCATTCAAAGCCCGTTCCTTCTCATTCACCAAACGCTATATAGACGATCTTCTCGCTGTGGATAATCGCTATGTAAATGACGCAGTGAAAGATATATATCCATCTTCACTGGACTTGAAGGAAACTACAGATAGCCCCACAGGCACATCGTATTTAGACCTATATCTCTATAAAAATGAAGCGGGCCTTCTCTCTGGTCGATTTTATGACAAAAGAGATGATTATAATTTCGACATCGTAAACTACCCCTTTCTGGATAGTAATATTCCAGTGGGAGCGGCTGCATATGGCGTATACATATCTCGCCTAGTTGCATTTGCTAAATCCTGTATTAAATGTGACGATTTTAATCAACGTCACAAAACATTGTTGCAGAAACTTATAAAACAGGTCTACACCACCAAGCGCCTCCACTCAAAGTTTCTCAAATTTGGCGATACATATCGCATGCTGATAGCAAAATACGAGCGCAGCGTGCAAGATCTATGGCGTTACGTTCCGTAACTTGTGTCTAATTCCGCTTAACCAGGGGCTAGGGGCCGTATGAACCCATGTACTTCAAGATCCTCATGGTGCTCATATGAACAGCCACAATCAAAGCGTGACAGAGATACATCATTCTCTAGATGGCGACTTTACAACGAATATTATGGATTAAGAATATTGATCAGTGATACGGATTTGAGATTTTTGAAACATCATGATGTCTTGCCGGCATCAATGAAAACTGTTGACCGCTTCTCTCTTGCAGGAAACTAGCCTAAGTTTATGTATACTATGATTGTCTTTTCGAATTTGGTGCTAATACTAGTGTTATATGGAATATGGAATATGTCTTTGGATTATGGACGCGGATATTCTTTAATGGACGACGGCTGAATTATGAATGGCGGACCAGACGCTTGTAATTTAAGCTCGAACGCGCAATATACGAGGGTCGGGCGAGGGTTAGTTTTGGAGATGGAGGATGAAGCTTGGTGCCCGGGGGTGGGAACATACTCCCGAGGGTAGTGTAAGCTCCTGGAATATATAGGGTATGGGGTCGGGCGAGGATTATTTTAGGAGATAGAGGGTGAAACTCGGTGCCCCGGGAGTGGGGACATTTTCCCGATGGCAGTGGATGGGTTGAATAAGTGTAGCATGGCGTAAGCGTCAGGAATATATGAGGGTAAGGGTCGGGCGAGACTTAGTTAAGAAGCTAGAGGATGGGTTCGGTGCCCCGGGGGTGGGGACATGTTCTCGAGAGCAGTGGATGAGTTGAATAAGTGTAGCATGGCGTAAGCTTCAGAAATATATACCGTAAGGGGCGGGCGAGGCTTAATTTAGGAGATAGAGGGTGGGGCTTGGTGCCCCGGGGTGAGAACATGTTCCCGAGGGTAGTGGATGGTTTGAATAAGTGTAACATGGTGTAAGCTCCAGGAACATATGAAGGTAGGGGGTCGGGAGAGGCTTAGTTTAGGAGATAGAAGATGGGGATTGGTGCTCCGGGGTGGGGACATGTTCCCGAGGATAGTGTGTAGCATGGTGTAAGCTCCAGAATTATATGAGGGTAGGGGTCGGACGAGTCTTATAGTTCAGAAAACATATATAGGATGAGGCCGAGAAGCTGCGGACAGGACAAAAATTTTAAATAAAAACATTTTAACAACATTTTCGGACAGGGACAAAGACATCCGAGGACATCATTTAGATCCCTATATCGAGCTTTCCGCAGCTGCAGCTACGAGCTCAAGAAAAAAATTAGGTACCCTTATTTGGTTCGCAAATTATATTGTAAGAATCAAGAAGTTAAAATATTTCTGATATTTATTACGTCTGATTAGTCAGGAAATTTGAAGACTAAAATTTCACAAAGCGCTTCATATAAATTCAAATAACTCAGATATGGCAATAAAAATATCAAAATTATCGCAATAATTCTAATTTCATTTATGAATAAACAGCTTTCAGAAAATATAAAACTCGTTTTGGTGAGTGTATTTCGATCGAGCAAAATGTTAAGGTATACCAAACTCTTATCGCTTGGGATCTTTTAAATCTCTTTATTTTTGTAATGTATGTATATTGTCTGGCGTACATGTAACTGTCACAAAATTCCATTATTCTGTATTTATGATGGATGATGAGGCGGAAATAGAAAATATAAAATGTAAATTCGAAATCGCTCTAGATTTGTATGTAATGCCGCGTATGCCGGTGCTAGGGGCCGTGTGGTTATATCATCCAATTTGCCACTTGAACAGGTACAATAAAAGCGTACCTGAGATACAACACATGTCACGAATCGTTAGATTCTTGGTATGTGCTTTAGAATAGGTTAACCGGGAGACTATGCTGTATCATGTGGCTCTATCAGTATGTCGGCACCTCTTCCCACTTCCCTTATATGTGTTGTAATTTTTACCTGTATATGGCGAGATTCTGCTGGTGGACGTTTCGTCCCCGAGGCCCGCCCCCCTGTACAGAACTTTTAGGTCTTTTTGTGGGAAGTTGATGCTGGGTCGACATCGGGCCTTATAGACTAGTCTTTTGTGTTAAATGCCGTCAATTTCACCCAATCCCCAGTGTACGAGTTGTCACAGCGAAACAGCTCCTCAATTACCAATATTCGAGTTGTCAGAGCATTTCCATCATAGCTCTCTAGATTTGTATGTAATACCGCTTATGCCGGTGCTAGGGGCCGTGTGGTCATATCATTCAAATTGCCACATGAACAGGTACAATAAAAGCGTACCTGAGATACAACACATATCACGAATCGTTAGATTCTTGGTATGTGCTTTAGAATAGTTTAACCGGAAGACTATATTGTGAAGTCATGTGGCTCTGTCAGTATGTAGGCACCTCTTCCCACTTCCCTTATATGTGTTGTAATCCCAGATTTCGTTCAATGACGTAATCTATAGTCCATTAGGCTCTGGAACAGATTGATCTTCTAACAACTCCTATTATATTGAGCGTACAGTCATGGAATTTGAACACATGATTGTACGGGTGTCCGATCTATTATCGTGTGTTTTTGACGGTTTATTTGGAATATATAAAAAAGTACTTCTTGAAATGACATGAAAACTGACACGATGATTGCTGAGCTCGTCGGCTATCTTCCGTTATGAATTCCGTTCATGACGTCACTCCCTTCAGCACGCGCGAGAGCTATTTTTAACTCTACTTTTCAGCTCGGTTCCCGCCGTGGACAGTACCAGTTATCGGACACCCATCGTGAACAAGAATTTGACGTTGAAGTACCATGTATTTTCAAGTTTTGTACATGACAATCGTTAGTTGGAGTTCTGTCGTTTAAGATGATATGATCATTGTTCAATTTCTATACGTATTTACTTGAGAGCGAGATCGGGAAGACAAGGTGGTAGATCGAATTTCGCATCCCGCCATGCACAACACGAGAAATTTCGAATTTTGATGAAAACAAAAATGTTAGATTTAAATTTTTCGACTTTCGTGGCTACCTATAATTCTATATTTTGCATAACAAATAGAAATGATCTCCCCTTTGTTCTGACATATTATTGCCTTGTCATGACGAGCACAACACGTGCGCTCGAGATGCGTGTCCGATAACTGTCCTGTCCGATAACTGTTCCGACACCCGTACAAACAAGAATTAAACGCCTCAGTTTCTCTAAGTTTGTCTGACTTTCAAAGTTATCCAAGATTTTCCTTGAAGGGTCGCGTTTTAGGGACTTATTCGGATTATAGGAATATCATACAATCATTTCCAAAACGAAAGACAATGTTGGGCTTCGCCTGATAAATTGAGCCCTTTTGAGGTTGCAATTCGTTGAGGAGTGGCAGAATTATACCAACATTGCAGACTACACGCAAATTTCAACTTCCTGCCAAAATATATTGGATAGAATATATATATTGGATACAATTGAAAAACTCAAAATGTGTCAGGGAAGAACCTGATGCTAAAGGTCACATACCGTAGACATGTATCCACATGGGATTTCTCGACTCTCTATACTACAATCCCTCACCAGGACCTTATCAACCGTCTAAGTTCATTAATAGTATCGTAGATATATTAATGTCGGAAGCCATAAAGCATTCTTTAGCTCTACTACATACACGAGATATCATTCATGGGATGTTTCTTTGTTTATAGAGTTGCTTGAATTTCTCATTAAATATATCTATGTGAAATTTGGCAACACAATATATCAACAGCATATAGGTATTCCAATGGGTACTAATTGTGCACCCCTGTTGGTTGACCTATATCTGTTCTCTTATGAATATGACTATATGCAGGCGCTTTCAAAAACAGATTCATTCAAAGCCCGTTCCTTCTCATTCACCAAACGCTATATAGACGATCTTCTCGCTGTGGATAATCGCTATGTAAATGACGCAGTGAAAGATATATATCCATCTTCACTGGACTTGAAGGAAACTACAGATAGCCCCACAGGCACATCGTATTTAGACCTATATCTCTATAAAAATGAAGCGGGCCTTCTCTCTGGTCGATTTTATGACAAAAGAGATGATTATAATTTCGACATCGTAAACTACCCCTTTCTGGATAGTAATATTCCAGTGGGAGCGGCTGCATATGGCGTATACATATCTCGCCTAGTTGCATTTGCTAAATCCTGTATTAAATGTGACGATTTTAATCAACGTCACAAAACATTGTTGCAGAAACTTATAAAACAGGTCTACACCACCAAGCGCCTCCACTCAAAGTTTCTCAAATTTGGCGATACATATCGCATGCTGATAGCAAAATACGAGCGCAGCGTGCAAGATCTATGGCGTTACGTTCCGTAACTTGTGTCTAATTCCGCTTAACCAGGGGCTAGGGGCCGTATGAACCCATGTACTTCAAGATCCTCATGGTGCTCATATGAACAACCACAATCAAAGCGTGACAGAGATACATCATTCTCTAGATGGCGACTTTACAACGAATATTATGGATTAAGAATATTGATCAGTGATACGGATTTGAGATTTTTGAAACATCATGATGTCTTGCCGGCATCAATGAAAACTGTTGACCGCTTCTCTCTTGCAGGAAACTAGCCTAAGTTTATGTATACTATGATTGTCTTTTCGAATTTGGTGCTAATACTAGTGTTATATGGAATATGGAATATATCTTTGGATTATGGACGCGGATATTCTTTAATGGACGACGGCTGAATTATGAATGGCACAGCGAAACAGCTCCTCAATTACCAATATACGAGTTGTCAGAGCATTTCCATCATAGCTCTCTAGATTTGTATGTAATACCGCTTATGCCGGTGCTAGGGGCCGTGTGGTCATATCATTCAAATTGCCACATGAACAGGTACAATAAAAGCGTACCTGAGATACAACACATATCACGAATCGTTAGATTCTTGGTATGTGCTTTAGAATAGTTTAACCGGAAGACTATATTGTGAAGTCATGTGGCTCTGTCAGTATGTAGGCACCTCTTCCCACTTCCCTTATATGTGTTGTAATCCCAGATTTCGTTCAATGACGTAATCTATAGTCCATTAGGCTCTGGAACAGATTGATCTTCTAACAACTCCTATTATATTGAGCGTACAGTCATGGAATTTGAACACAAGATTGTACGGGTGTCCGATCTATTATCGTGTGTTTTTGACGGTTTATTTGGAATATATAAAAAAGTACTTCTTGAAATGACATGAAAACTGACACGATGATTGCTGAGCTCGTCGGCTATCTTCCGTTATGAATTCCGTTCATGACGTCACTCCCTTCAGCACGCGCGAGAGCTATTTTTAACTCTACTTTTCAGCTCGGTTCCCGCCGTGGACAGTACCAGTTATCGGACACCCATCGTGAACAAGAATTTGACGTTGAAGTACCATGTATTTTCAAGTTTTGTGCATGACAATCGTTAGTTGGAGTTCTGTCGTTTAAGATGATATGATCATTGTTCAATTTCTATACGTATTTACTTGAGAGCGAGATCGGGAAGACAAGGTGGTAGATCGAATTTCGCACCCCGCCACAACACGAGAAATTTCGAATTTTGATGAAAACAAAAATGTTAGATTTAAATTTTTCGACTTTCGTGGCTACCTATAATTCTATATTTTGCATAACAAATAGAAATGATCTCCCCTTTGTTCTGACATATTATTGCCTTGTCATGACGAGCACAACACGTGCGCTCGAGATGCGTGTCCGATAACTGTCCTGTCCGATAACTGTTCCGACACCCGTACAAACAAGAATTAAACGCCTCAGTTTCTCTAAGTTTGTCTGACTTTCAAAGTTATCCAAGATTTTACTTGAAGGGTCGCGTTTTAGGGACTTATTTGGATTATAGGAATATCATACAATCATTTCCAAAACGAAAGACAATGTTGGGCTTCGCCTGATAAATTGAGCCCTTTTGAGGTTGCAATTCGTTGAGGAGTGGCAGAATTATACCAACATTGCAGACTACACGCAAATTTCAACTTCCTGCCAAAATATATTGGATAGAATATATATATTGGATACAATTGAAAAACTCAAAATGTGTTAGGGAAGAACCTGATGCTAAAGGTCACATACCGTAGACATGTATCCACATGGGATTTCTCGACTCTCTATACTACAATCCCTCACCAGGACCTTATCAACCGTCTAAGTTCATTAATAGTATCGTAGATATATTAATGTCGGAAGCCATAAAGCATTCTTTAGCTCTACTACATACACGAGATATCATTCATGGGATGTTTCTTTGTTTATAGAGTTGCTTGAATTTCTCATTAAATATATCTATGTGAAATTTGGCAACACAATATATCAACAGCATATAGGTATTCCAATGGGTACTAATTGTGCACCCCTGTTGGTTGACCTATATCTGTTCTCTTATGAATATGACTATATGCAGGCGCTTTCAAAAACAGATTCATTCAAAGCCCGTTCCTTCTCATTCACCAAACGCTATATAGACGATCTTCTCGCTGTGGATAATCGCTATGTAAATGACGCAGTGAAAGATATATATCCATCTTCACTGGACTTGAAGGAAACTACAGATAGCCCCACAGGCACATCGTATTTAGACCTATATCTCTATAAAAATGAAGCGGGCCTTCTCTCTGGTCGATTTTATGACAAAAGAGATGATTATAATTTCGACATCGTAAACTACCCCTTTCTGGATAGTAATATTCCAGTGGGAGCGGCTGCATATGGCGTATACATATCTCGCCTAGTTGCATTTGCTAAATCCTGTATTAAATGTGACGATTTTAATCAACGTCACAAAACATTGTTGCAGAAACTTATAAAACAGGTCTACACCACCAAGCGCCTCCACTCAAAGTTTCTCAAATTTGGCGATACATATCGCATGCTGATAGCAAAATACGAGCGCAGCGTGCAAGATCTATGGCGTTACGTTCCGTAACTTGTGTCTAATTCCGCTTAACCAGGGGCTAGGGGCCGTATGAACCCATGTACTTCAAGATCCTCATGGTGCTCATATGAACAGCCACAATCAAAGCGTGACAGAGATACATCATTCTCTAGATGGCGACTTTACAACGAATATTATGGATTAAGAATATTGATCAGTGATACGGATTTGAGATTTTTGAAACATCATGATGTCTTGCCGGCATCAATGAAAACTGTTGACCGCTTCTCTCTTGCAGGAAACTAGCCTAAGTTTATGTATACTATGATTGTCTTTTCGAATTTGGTGCTAATACTAGTGTTATATGGAATATGGAATATGTCTTTGGATTATGGACGCGGATATTCTTTAATGGACGACGGCTGAATTATGAATGGCGGACCAGACGCTTGTAATTTAAGCTCGAACGCGCAATATACGAGGGTCGGGCGAGGGTTAGTTTTGGAGATGGAGGATGAAGCTTGGTGCCCGGGGGTGGGAACATACTCCCGAGGGTAGTGTAAGCTCCTGGAATATATAGGGTATGGGGTCGGGCGAGGATTATTTTAGGAGATAGAGGGTGAAACTCGGTGCCCCGGGAGTGGGGACATTTTCCCGATGGCAGTGGATGGGTTGAATAAGTGTAGCATGGCGTAAGCGTCAGGAATATATGAGGGTAAGGGTCGGGCGAGACTTAGTTAAGAAGCTAGAGGAAGGGTTCGGTACCCCGGGGGTGGGGACATGTTCTCGAGAGCAGTGGATGAGTTGAATAAGTGTAGCATGGCGTAAGCTTCAGAAATATATACCGTAAGGGGCGGGCGAGGCTTAATTTAGGAGATAGAGGGTGGGGCTTGGTGCCCCGGGGTGAGAACATGTTCCCGAGGGTAGTGGATGGTTTGAATAAGTGTAACATGGTGTAAGCTCCAGGAACATATGAAGGTAGGGGGTCGGGAGAGGCTTAGTTTAGGAGATAGAAGATGGGGATTGGTGCTCCGGGGTGGGGACATGTTCCCGAGGATAGTGTGTAGCATGGTGTAAGCTCCAGAATTATATGAGGGTAGGGGTCGGACGAGTCTTATAGTTCAGAAAACATATATAGGATGAGGCCGAGAAGCTGCGGACAGGACAAAAATTTTAAATAAAAAAACTTTAACAACATTTTCGGACAGGGACAAAGACATCCGAGGACATCATTTAGATCCCTATATCGAGCTTTCCGCAGCTGCAGCTACGAGCTCAAGAAAAAAATTAGGTACCCTTATTTGGTTCGCAAATTATATTGTAAGAATCAAGAAGTTAAAATATTTCTGATATTTATTACGTCTGATTAGTCAGGAAATTTGAAGACTAAAATTTCACAAAGCGCTTCATATAAATTCAAATAACTCAGATATGGCAATAAAAATATCAAAATTATCGCAATAATTCTAATTTCATTTATGAATAAACAGCTTTCAGAAAATATAAAACTCGTTTTGGTGAGTGTATTTCGATCGAGCAAAATGTTAAGGTATACCAAACTCTTATCGCTTGGGATCTTTTAAATCTCTTTATTTTTGTAATGTATGTATATTGTCTGGCGTACATGTAACTGTCACAAAATTCCATTATTCTGTATTTATGATGGATGATGAGGCGGAAATAGAAAATATAAAATGTAAATTCGAAATCGCTCCAGGTACTATGGTCATAAGGCCCTTTAAAGTCATATGCAAGACATACATTTTCTTGCATACATATTTTAATTATCTGATCTAGAATTTTAATAGCTTATTTTACAGGCAGTACATATTTTGTAGCTGACATGTATTAACTAATTTATCGCATTGTTCCATATTATTATGGACCCGCTACAGATTGGGCATATGTATGTGACTGATAAAACGAATGAAAACCCGAGCGTTGGAAATCCCCTGACGTTGAATCTACTGATTTGGCTGGAACCTTAACTTTCAGAACTCGGCATGGAAAGCAATCCCAATCGAGATCCTGTGACAAAGTACCCACAATTACCAAACTTGTCCTGAAAAGTAAATTTGGTGTGGCCTGCAGGTGGATCGGCATAAAAATCCGAAGTGGAAGCTTGCGGCAAGGTACCCACATACCAAATTTGCAAAGAATCTATTCAGGTTTTCAAAAGTTATTGTCTGGAAACAAAATTTTAATTTGTCCCACAGGTGGCGCCACCCATAAGCGGATCGGCGAGAAAAACAATCCCAAGCGAGATCTTAAAGCAAGGTACCCTCATGAGCATACCAAATTTGGCAATAGTCCGTTCAGGTTTTCAAATGTAATTGTTCGAAAACGAAATTAACTTGGCCCCCAGATGCGCCACCTATAAGTTATTGTCCGGAAAGAAAATTTTATTTGGCCCACAGGTGGCGCCACCTATAAGCGGATCGGCGTGAAAAACAATCCCAAGCGAGATCTTCGGGCGACGTACCCACATACTAAATTTGAAAAGAATCCGTCCAGTTTTCCAGAAGTTATTGTCCGCAAACGAAGTCGGACGGACGGACGGATGGATCCCAATACAGCTGTAGTCTCCTTTTAGCCCTTCGGACGTCGAAGTACAATAAATAGATCAAGAAATATCGCTTTAAAATGTTGACTCTAGTATATTTATTGATAATTTCGTAAGTTTTGCTTGTTTTCTGAAAAATATCAATACAATATTCAGAGTGTGTGAGTGAGTAGTAAGATTTAACGTCGTTTTCAACATTTTTTCAGTCATATCATGACGGTGCCAACGGTCATCCATCCAAGTATTGACCGAGCTCAAAGTTGCTTAACTTCGGTGATCTGACGAGAACCGGTGTGTACCCAACGTGATACGGCGTACTTTATTCAGAACCCTGTTTTCCTATCCCGGTGCCGTATTTCAGAATACTGTATGCATGGCAGTCTACACATATATACATTATTATATTTGGTGTGACAATGCACCTTCAGATTTGCTAAAGTTCCTGAATAAACACAAATTATGTTGGTGCATCCATTTGGGACTTTCTTGGGGCTTAGCGGCGATAACTTTGTCTATGGATGCAGGAAAACGGCGTTTTACTTGCTCCACGGAACACCTAACATATTTAGCTGTTTTTCCAAGTAATTGACAATCCTCGTAAGCTTGTGAAATCCTGAATTGAAGCTTCACAGTTCTGTAGTGCGCTATTTTATCATCAACATGCAGGTTCTTATCCACTTTCATTTTAAGGATATTTACTGCTATGCTTATCAAACAACATAAATCAATCGCAGTATTTAGATTCGTACAAAATAAGCCAGTTTTTCTTCAGTGTTTCAAAACAGAGTGGATGAGCCAGCTGGGGAGGTGGTTCAGACCTACTCGGAAGGGATAAAATTATATCAATCAGATTAAAACGACAAAAACGCATATCATCTCGATTCAGATTGATTCTACTAAAATTTTACTGTACCTTTCTTCGGACCATAACACTGGAACCGCGCCCTCGAGGTAATGTTCTAAACTTCTCGTTCTATACTACACCTACTGGTTAATATTATTCTACATGTAGGAGGTGCATGTCTAGTATAGGTGACCTACCATTGCCCGGATACCGATATTATATGTAGATCTATACAAACTGCAGTTACCATATAAATGGAAATGTGTGTTGTCTAAATCAATCCAACTTTCTTATTCATAGATGATCAATTTGAACAAAACTATAGGCACAAAATGTATACCCTTTATTCTTATATCAAGCTAGTTTAACTCAGATTGATAACGAATTAGTTTCATCATTATTTGTTTTTAGCATGGACTTGTCGGGAATCGGTTTGTTGGAGTCCAGTGCAGTTGAGTATCCAGCTCGCCCAACATGACTTCTAAACCACCAAGGATCAGTAGGCCAACATGCCCAACGCCCGGTCACCAAACAAATCTCCATGTGTCACACCAACAGAAAAACCAATGGCACCTCACGAATGAGCTACATGCGGGGCAATAATCAACAACACGAAACTGATATCCACGAGGCTGCACGAGTGGAGTGCAGTTTGTGCGTCAAATCATTCCGAAACATATATGCTGTGAACGTCCACGAACATCCATCAAAGGCAGTGGCCACAGTAGGCAGTTTGCCTCAAGAAGTTTCATCCAGTGAAGGGTTGAAGAGGCATATGCAATCACATGACGGCAACCATCGGTATGCATATAATTATTAATTATGGGTGTTTATTTTCAGTTATTTTATTTCATGTGAAATTGTATTTATTATCAAGATGGCTTATAAACTTCGTACTTATAATGAGCCACCAGGATAATACTGTTTTAACCTTTTGCAACTGATTTTTTTAAAAATTTATTTCATCAATACCATACATAACATTCTGAATAATTTATCATATACACATTGGCGTTTTTACATAAAATAACATATATATACATGTTTTATTAACATACTGATGTGTGTATAATGATGTGTCTAAAATTATTTAATGTTTTTTTTCAAATATCCAGCTACAAATGTACGTCTGCAGCAAAGGGGTTGATATAGAGCAGCTATGAGCAGCATATGGATCGCCGTTCTACAGAGAAACCTTTTGGACGTCAGCAGATTTGCGGCAACACAAACAGAGATGCCCGGATAAGTCTGCAAACTTCCAATGTTTTATTTGTAACAATAAGTATTCAGCTAAAAGATGCTTAAAAGATCATGAAAAAACGCACTTAGATCCGGTTGCAAAATTTACGAAAGCAAGTCAGCAATGCGAAAACATCGAGAAAAAGCGCACGAAACTGCAGCGCAAATAACCGATAGATTTCAGTATATCAGAAGTCCAATGTAGAGAAGTCTGCATTGCCCAAGACGGCGTTATTCACAGCAACAGCGTTTTCTGTGGGTTGCAGTGAAAAACAAAAATTGCTTTTGTAGAACAAGTTTCGATATTATTAGAAATCTATACAGTAGTAGACTTCTGATATGATGCATTCGGAATATAATATTGGGCTTTCGAATATCGGTAGTTTTTGGCAGTTCACCATCAAATAGGCAGTACACATTTCACCCGTTTTTTCCCGAAAACACTTTATTTTAATGAACGCTTGTAAAGTGCCGAATTCAATTCTGTTCAAGATGGGCGTTCCTACAAATGGGTTGAAGAAATGAGACCTCAAAATCCAAGTCCTCTGCATTCAAAACGAATTTTCGGCTAATACGCGGCAGTGCTTAAATAATCCATCTAAAACTATAATCTCAAAAATGGTCGAATCAACCATCAATCAATCGATATTAACTTTACGAGATTAAAGAAATGGACACTCTCAGCAGTATGTATAGCGGTGCGAGATTAAATAAATGAACACTCCCAGATATAGTGGTCAAGTTACCATTTCTACAAGACACTTTTGTATTGCCGAGCTGATATTACTAACTATTCATTTAAAGGAACCCGGTTAAAGTTTAATTTATTTTAAAATAAAGAATTAACAGAAGGTAACACAGAAGCATTCGGTGACTATTTTATGGAAAAAACAATACAACACTAATCGGTTGGATATATGAGCGAAGCACTTCTGTTAGCTGGACTTTAAACTTGTCATGACAACCGATTATATATAGTGCTGTATACCAGCAATACAAAAGTGTCATGTATAGAAATTGAATGCGGCACTTTATCTATATAAGCGTTCATTATAATAATGTTTTCGGGGGAAAACGATTGAATGTGTACTGCCTATTTGACTGAAGTATTTATATTCGAAAGCTCAATATTCTGTTCCGGATGCATCATATCAGAAGTCTACTACTTTATAAATTTCTGATAATATCGAAACTTGTTCTATAAAAGCAAGTTTTGTTTTTAACTACAAGACACATAAAAAGATGTTGCTGTAAACAACGCCATCTTGGGCAATGCGGAATTCTGTACACTTGACTTCTGTAATAAATCAAATTTATCAGTTATTTACGCTGCAGTTTCGTGCGCATTTTTCTGATGTTTTCGCATTGCTGACTTGCTTTTGTAAATTTTACCACATTTATGGCACTGAAAAACAACCGGATTTTCATGATTTTTTTTTAAGTATCATTTAGATAGAATAATTATTTCTACAAATAAACGCTGGAAGTTTGGAGGCTAATCCGGGCACCTTTGTCTGTGTTGCTGCAAATTTACTGACGTCCAAAATGTTTCTTGTATGCAGGACACTTTTTCAGGTCCAAGTGGCGATCCATAAGCTGCTCATATAGTTGCTCTTGCATGTAAACCCTTTGCTGCAGATGGATACATTTGTAGCTGGAAAGAAACAAGCGTATAGGCGGTTACAGATATTTAAAAAATCCTTTAGATAATTATAGGCACATCAGTATGTTAACAAAATATTGAAAACAGTAGATCTTGGTGGCTCATTAAGTACGAAGTTTATAAACCAGCTTGATAATAAATACAATTTCACATGAAATAAAATAACTAGAAATAAATACGCATAATTAGTAATTATAGGTATACCTGTGAATGGCCGTCATGTGACTGCTCATATGCCTCTTCAACCCTTCACTCGATGAGAACTTGAGGCAAACTGCACATATATGGCCTCTACCTTAGATGGACGTTTGTGATCTGGACGTTCACAGCATATGTGTTACGGAACGATTTGTCACAGAAACTACGCTCCACTCGCGCATCCTTGTTGATATGTCGCTGTTTATTGTCCCGCCTGGTGAAATCTTTACCGCAAGTACCACATTCATGATGTAACATTGGTTTACCTGCTGCTGGGCCACATGGAGATTTGGTTGGTGACCGAGCGTTGAGCAGCTGAAGAACTGATGCACTGATCCTTGGTGGTGCAGAAGTCATGTTGGGCGAGCCTGGATCCTCAACTGCACTGGACTCCAAAAACCCGATTCCCGACAATTCCATTATTATCTTCTTTATTCCTCCTTCTGGAGAGCATCATATAATTTACAAACATGGGCATATAATACAATTGATAAGTGAGGCTTGCACAACATTTACAAGTTTGAGGCTGGACTACTCGATTTTTTTTTCTTGTATTCGCACATATTAATATTGGACAGCCTTCATCACAGTATTACACGGTTTGCAGTGCCATTATCTGCAGCATCATACAGTTGCACCAACATGTCGCACAACATATACACGCTCGAAGATGGAATACTCGATTTTTTTTACATTTTGAGTCTGTTTTCTTGTATTCGTACTGATATTGGACAGCATTCCCCACAGTATAGGGCCTATGTACACGGTTTGCGGTGGCACTCTCTCCAGCATCATACATTTGTGCAAACGTATAATAGAATTTTGGTATACAAGCTTCACATTGGAGTACGCGATTTATATATATATATATATTTTACATTTTTAGTCTTTTTGTATTCACACAACGTAAAGTTGGACAGTATTCATCGCAGTATATACAAGGTTTACAATACAGGCGTCATTCTCTACAAGTAATACCAGTTTTTCATTTCATTTATACTTTTAAGACAGTTGATTCGGAATGCATCTAATTCATCGATTTCTAACTCGAATGCAAGTGGACCTCCTAAAAGAACATGTAATAGATCCCAGTCACATAGGCTGTGTAAGTATACACTGAACCGAACATCACTGACATTAATAAATGAACACCATAATTTATCCCGCATTTCCTCAGTCTTGTCACATGACAGTACAATATGCTCTAATAC
>JAVTVY010054529.1:0-31672 GCA_036873755.1 Hanleya hanleyi | reverse complement strand
TTGAGGGTATTCGACTGGGCCAATTAGGGGTAAAGAAATTCCTTCACCATGTTCAAATCATAGCGTCCCGAATTGAAACCTAGCACCGGTAACTGGCCTAGATATTGTAGGAAGCGCACTTTCAATTTCTCCGCATACGGTTTCGGTAAAGGCACATCCCGCGACTGCAGAGGCTGCGACTCGGGCTCCCACTCGGACTCGGACTCTTCATCGTCACTAAACGCTACACCCGGTATAGGAATCCGATCGTCCAGCTGGTCCAGTACGTCCTGGAACTTGGACACCAATAGTTCTGTACTAGCCGCACTGACTTCCTGTAAATACTCCATCATGCGGATGATCAACTCATGGGAATCCCCCGTGGACACGAAACATACCGGTGCAGCGTCATAGCCAGGTACGTTGCTGGAAATACTGACACTCAGAGGAATATGGCGCTGCGTCCACTGTGTTTTCGCTGAAAACATGTCCATGGGCTCCAACAGGGCCTCAAAATCGTAACACGCCCGGTAGGGAAAATAACGATCCACATCCGGTACGATCACACCCTCATCGGCCAGTTCCTGGAAAATAGTAGGCGCATTATGATACACACCACCCGGATATACTCGCTTGACACTGTTGTCACAGATTTTCTCGTGGCTATGTAAGTTGCTGGAACGGTGAAACACCCGATGGCATTGGCTACAACTGAAAGACTGAGCGTACTGGCTCATATTGTAGATCAGCGAAAAATGACTCACGCCATTGTCGTCGAACACATTAACTTTCATCGTAGCAGCATACCGTTCTGTTGAACGACGAACCAATTCAGCCACAAATGTATCCTCCTCCTCCTCGCATCGTAATCGGTATACAAAGATATTGATGTTGAACAGTGTTTCCACGTCATCCAAATTCTTGAACGGAACTCCACGGAAGTGCCGCTTATCCAAGTCTTGCTGCTGTAAATACTGTTCCCAATAGTCATTGGCCAATCTGTCACAACGCTTGGGGTCACACTCGTCCAGATGCACGGCCAAACACCGAAACAAACATTTCCGATCTTTGTAGGGCCCATTTCGCCCTGCTGTTAATGCATACAGGCCGTGTCGATGAAGCAACCACGGGGGTAGTAGTACAGGAGCACCGATAGGATGATCTCTCATTTTCGTGACGAAAAATGTGACGTTGGTCACCATTTCCACAAGCCATTGGGTATTGGGGCGTTGCAACCGGGCCCATTCCAATGGATCCAACGTGGTCAATTGGTCGATGAGTGGCTCCAGAGAAATCGCATCCGTGACCGTGAACGGCTGATCAAACACATAGGTATTATTGCTGGGATAATAATACCGCAGCTGGTCCGTCTCCTTGTGCCGTAAAATGTACCCGAATGTGATATTCAACTTGAACGCTGTCACCTGATCTCTGAAAATGTTCTCGGCATAGGTAGACAAATACGTGAGGTCCTGCAGTCGATAGTTATACAAGACCAATAGACGACGGTCACGGTGAAAACAATGGCGTATGGTAGCCCAGTGACGTCGATAAATGTCCCTGACACGCTCGTCTTCAGGCAAGACTTCAACCGGAGGTGCTGCTGGGTCCCAGGGAAAATCTTCTCCACGTCTCATGCTTTCGTGTCATACAACCGGGTAGGCAAGCAGGCAGGCAGGCAAGCAGGCAGGCAGGCAGGCAGGCTGGTCACGTGAGTCAGGTAGGTAGTGCAATGAATACTGACCTCTCCCTGCCTAAAAATCACCTCCTTTTATACGTTTTTCTACAAGCCGCCATCTTAAACCCACCACCCACCCATCCACCACAGCCGCCATCTTAAACCCACCACCCACCCATCCACCACCATCTTGCACTCACTCACACCGGCCGCCATCTTAAACCCACCACCCACCCATCCACCATTGGCTGAGCAGCTCTGCACTGCCTGCCCAAGTCGCCATCTTTTAAACCCATACCACTCCACCCATCCACCACACAGCCGCCATCTTAAACCCACCACCCACCCATCCACCACACTTGCACTCACTCACACCGGCCGCCATCTTAAACCCACCACCCACCCATCCACCACACTTGCACTCACTCACACCGGCCGCCATCTTAAACCCACCACCCACCCATCCACCACACTTGCACTCACTCACACCGGCCGCCATCTTAAACCCACCACCCACCCATCCACCACCATCTTGCACTCACTCACACCGGCCGCCATCTTAAACCCACCACCCACCCATCCACCACACCCCATGTGACGCAATACGCGCTTCTGATTGGCTGTCGCGTGACGTCACAGAGGTCATATGCAAATTTCTGAGGTCAAGGGCCCTCGTTTTGCTGTTTGTATACTACTAATAACTACTGACTTGTCAACCTCCAATTCATAATCCATCAACACAAATTCAAAAAATAGCAGTTCCTTTCTCTAAAGTGATATCAGCTCACGATCCAGCATGGTTCGCTAAGAGGCATGAACACATGGGAGAGGAATTATATACGAGGACAGAAACACCGTGGTTCAAACGGAATGAAGATGATGATGAGTCTAATAATCCATCGTAGCGGGTCCCACCCGGGCGGGGTGACCATACCTAGGTGATCCATTAGTGTTTGGTTTGTGGAAAACATCCATTGGTAAACTATTCACAGTTTGACTGGGCTTTGAAGCACACGAACACGCCTTTTTTCTTACAGTTGGTGACATGAAGAAATACAAGAAAGGATTGATGGCACTATTAAGGTAAAGCAAATTTACAGTGTGATCTCCAATGTCTGAAGCCGAAGGTGATAGTTGGACCTGAAATGTATAGACAATAATCACATATATCTCCCAGGGTGTCAAGAGCAAAACAGAGGTCAAAGTTATTGTCAACACAGCTGGTCCAGAAACAGTTTTTCGCGAAGATTCGTTCTCGGAGTTGACCAATGTCTTGCTGAGCTTTTAAATTTTAATTCCGTGAAACGTAACGATGACAACCAATGGGATGAAATAACAGAGAATGAATTACACGAGGACGTAAACTCCGTTATTCGCCTTGAATTTACACCACGTAGTCCCACTCCGTCCTGTCACTAAATTAACCGTTGAATTGTACGCATACAGTAGAATCCAAAGAATAACACATAACCACGCCACCTTCTTGGCTGTCAAATGATGTCTGGCAAAGAACGGCTTTAGAAGAGTCAAGTAACGCACCAAAGAAAACAGAGCCAAATGGTAAGCACTGAGCCCGGCCGTCGAAAATATGATGACGAAGATCAGTTTGCAAATTGCATCCGGTATTTCGGGTATTCGGAACAAATACCAACTGAAACATACACTTGTATCTGCAGACGCCAGACTCAGCAATATAATATATGTAGGTGAGGTTCGCAGACATTTGAGTCGTAAAATAGTCACAATAAGAAATAAATTTCCAAATATACCAATGCATGTCACAATAAAGACAAATATGCCGATGGAAATGTCTAGTATGTCAATGTTTTCATTGCTACTGTTGGAAAGACTGCTCAAATTGTTCGCAAAATCGCTCTTGTATTGGTCAATGTCGAAATACTGTTCCTTGTGGTCTGCGTCTGACATGTTCAGCATATTTCGTGACAAATTGTGTATAATTTTTCCTTCTGTGACTATTCACAAGCAGATTTTACTTTCAAATCTGAAATTTTCAATCGTATTTCCAAGATACGATCGAATGGTCGGTTCAGTGATGAACAAATACAATCTGGCCTGTAAGATCAGAAAGACGTCGATTATTACACTGCAAGTATAGACATGTATATTCCTTAAATTTCGGATTCCGTTTTTGGACAGGCTGGATATTGTTGACAGTAAACTTAAATATTGGAACACGTTCAGAATTATCTGTTAGTCAGCAAGGAAAATATTATTCCCTCATTCGGTTTAGCTGTCTAGCTGTTCAGATCAGCTTGATTAAGACTGATATATTTATAACAACGTGTTTCAAACTGATTTGGTCATTCAAAAGCGCGTAGCGTACCTTTGTTTTCATGTGAGAAGAGCACTTTCCTAGGGCACTCGTGTCCAATAAATTCTTGTTTCCATGCAATAGTGTCCCACGTTCAGCATAGTTCAGTTCTTCGTAGTTTCACAGTTACCGGCAACGTTAGGTGAGCTCCATCATCACGAGTTATCAGAACGCCAGATTTTGTCAGATACAGCATTAAAACACATAACCTTGTGAAGTATCCGTGAACATATATTAGGACTAGGATGGCACAATGCATTTAATACTGTTGAAGTTGAGTCAGTGGAGAACCTTTCACTAGTGCTGTCGTTATTTGCGAAGTACTCGAAACGAGGTGGTAATGAAAGTTACGTTAATTCTAAATAAACATGGCGCTATTGTATAGCTTTGTCCGTTTGACGACACACATGCGAGGGCATTTACTGGTCGTGTAAAATTATCACTTACAGATGAACTAGAAATACATGTATTTATTTACTGCTGCTTTCGACGAGCTTCCAAACATTAGGCACACCATCAGCAATTACCGTTATTGTCATTTCATTTATTAATTTACAGAAAGCTGTGTGTTAATCGTGTTGATATTTACACATGAGATGGATATATGAGTTAATCGGCTATATTTGTGAATGAAACCACTAAGGTATTGACACGATTGAAGTCATTGTGTTTGCTTGTCGGCGTCAGGAGCTGTGCACTGTCAATCATTGAGTGCAGCGAGAACCTGGCCTTGATAAGAATGCTGATCAGCAGCACGGATTTGATATTTGGAACATCATGATATCTTGCCGACATCATGGAAACTGTTGACCGCTTCTCTCTTGCAGGAAACTAGAAATATTTATGCATACTATGATTGTTTTTTCTTTGATTGGTGCTAATGCACTTACATTATTTAGGAAATTCTTAACAGACAACGGCTGAATATTTAACGACGGACTGGACGCTTTTATCGATAATCTCGATCCGCCAATACATTAACGTGAAGAGAGAGATATACAACATGCAATGGTGGTGGATAAATAGAACGGCGTAAGATAACAAAAAGTGGAACGATCTCACTGGCTGGTTTTATGACTTGATGTAAATTGTACGGCAGACCGAAGACGATATGATAGGATTCTCGAATGTATCCATTTATATCCTGACTCCATTACAAAGATCGAGAGATGTGGTATGAAAATATATTTGCGACCGGACCGACTGGAAATGGGTAAGTTTGCAATCCTCAGGTCTGGACGACCTCTCATATTAGGAAAAGGCAACATACTCACAAACTTCAAATGTCCAGGAAGTTATTTAAGGATTTAATGTGATTTATAATTTGAAGTTCACACCCCGTAAAGTTAACGTAAAGAAAATCACAGTCAATCACTAAAACTAAAATAACTAACAAAATAAAGGAGAAAATTAAATGTGAGACGAACAGATTCTTCGGTTTAATTCTTGTAACATTGAAAAAAACATTAGTGAAAGCATTAACAGTTTTCGTAACTCCTATCAACGCCTCGGTGCACGTGCGCCTCAAGCAGTTTTCCATTTGATACACGAGACACATCGGTCGTGTATGGGGATAAACATCTCAGTCGGATGTTATTTGAAAATCATTTGAAAATTGAAAGACACAGTAGCTGAATAACGAATTAGATATGCCTTTGCTCAGCACTGGTTTTAACACAAGTGAAACAAAAATCACCGGTTACATTTAATCGAGATGACATGTTAGCACGGATGAAATGTTGAACTTTTACCGCAGAAAATTGTAACTCCCGCCTATAGTCTAGGTTAGTAAATGATAGTATCCTCTCCGAGGAATATCTTCTCGCAACAAGTCGGGCCGCTGACCATCATAGTTAATGGATGTTCTGATGCTCTTGAGTGAGCCACAGATCGAGTCTCCCGCTTGTGCTTATGCGGATGTTCTGATATTATTGGTTGAGCCATGGTTGTGATAGGCTGAGTCCCAAGTTGGTACATAAATTGATGTCTGATCAGGTTATCTGCACGCGCGAATGTTTTCTGACACACCGTACACTTGTTCGTCATGTTGAGGCTTCACTGCCAAGACGTAGACTAATTCTTATATCATTTCTCTCTATATTTTATAATATACAGTATATCCTTCCCCTGCTCCTCTTTACAGCCGTCTCACCAGCGAATAGTCATTAATATTCTCCAAGAACTCGACCTTAAATAAGATGCGGAGATGCCTATTCGATAAGTTCACTGATAGCGTTAGTATCATAAACGACTATGAGGAAAGCAGTTACAGTGAGGACTGCAAAAACATCCGAAAGCCTCTAGAAGAAATATTAGCAGATAAACATTGAATGGTAGACTAGATGCGGAAAGATAGCCACAACAAAGGCGATTTATTCATATAAGCCGATGATACTTTTCTCTCATTATTTATAAAGCAATGCTATGAGCTGATGAATAAAGCGATTATCTTTTAATCATCGTAAGTTCGATCGTGTTGAAACATGTACAGCTAAATACAGGTTAAATATAGAAAATGTATGTGCAGAAGAAATAGATATCAGTGTACGCAAATCTAGTGCGAGTGAAGTTCATGCGGTATTGATCCGAATCCCAGAACCGTATATAGTCTGATTACTGATAGACTCGATCGTTTCTGGTATACCTTGGGCAATGTACATATATACACTAAACGGTATATTAATTAATGAATTACACGTAGGTCACTGGTAATACATCTTGTATACAGCGTTGATATTCGCTAATAACATGAATGTAGCTTCTAGTCCCTTTTATGTGTTTCGAACTCTCTTTTCTCTATCCGGTGGTACTGAAATTTAGTCTTCTAAACCCTCTTTTTTCGTAAATCTCTCTCTCCTGGGTATCCAATGGCGTAAGTTAAATCTCAGTAGCCCTTCCCTTTTAAAAAATATAGAGATTTTAATGAATTTTGAAAAAATAAATAGATTTTTTGTGAGAAACGAGATATCTAGGCTTTACGGGTATAATTACATATCCTAACGCAGAACGAGTATGTCTTAATGAAATTTATGGAGAAAATAGCCGTCTTACCCTAGTAAGGGTAATAGAATCATTCATGCGAGACGAAGTATATATATAACAGGGTCAAACACCGCCACAGCTGTCCTCGGGCTACACCGTTCTATATTTAAACCGCGCTATTTAGCTTTCTTATGAATCGCGGACGTGGTGACCCCTCGGGCTATGGATACAGTCCGCTGAACAGAGGAACACAGTAAATACTTCTCGGGCTATGGACATGGTTCGTTGGGCAGATTATAACCTTGAACACCGCAAGCCCTCGGGCTATAGAGGCTGGTTGGTGAGCACCTATATGTTCTATCATTAGACGATCTAGGCACCGCGTTGACCTCGACCTATTATACTGCTCCTAAAATCCCGTTGCCTGTACCGCGACCCCCGGGTTATAAATACGGTCCGCTGAGCAGACGAACACCGCAGACACAATGGCTATGGACGCGGTTCAATGAGCACCTATAGGTTCTATCAATAGACGCTGACCATGAACATCCCTCTTCTATATATATAGATGACTCTTCGACCTACCTATCATGTCGCGCTGACCTACTGACCTAAAACACCTGCACCTGGCCCAGAACCATCGTTTTCTATTCTGTATATAGATGACTCCTCGACCTACTTATGACGTCATGCTGACCTACTGACCTAGATTCCCTGCTCCGTGGTCAAGACCTTCGTGTTATATCTACTGCATTATCGTTAGACATTTATCTCGGGGTTCCATGGCCCTTCCATGCTTTCATAATCAATTTCTTACACGTCGAGGAAGAAACACTACCAGGTGGGAAGTGCATGTAGCTACAAATGGTTACACCTCACATGTCCCCGACGTAATCGACCAATAAAATCAGGTGTTACCGTTTATGCTGAATTAAATATTTCTTAACAAACACGTCTCGTTTAACCTATATGTACCGGTTTATATCTGTGATCCATTAGTGTTTGGTGTGTGAAAAACATCCATTGGTAAACTATTCACAGATTGACTGGGCTTTGAAGCACACGAAAACGCCTTTTTTCTTACAGTTGGTGACATGAAGAAATACAAGAAAGGGTTGATGGCACTATTAAGGTAAAGCAAATTTGCAGTGTGATCTCCAATGCCTAAAGCCAAAGATGATAGTTGCACCTGAAATGTATAGACAATAATCACATATATCTCCCAGGGTGTCAAGAACAAAACGGAGGTTAAAGCTATTGCCAACACAGCTCGTCCAGAAACAGTTTTTCTCGAAGTTTCGTTCTCGGAGTTGACCAATGTCTTGCTAAGCTTATAGACTTTAATTCCATGGAACGTAACGATAGCAACCAATGGGATAAAGAAACATAGAATGAAATACACGGGGACGTAAACTCCGAAATTCTCCTTGAATTTACACCTAGTCCCACCCCGTCCTGTCACTAAATTAGCAGTTGAATTGTACGCATACAGTAGAATCCATAGAATAACACATAACCAGGCTACATTCCTGGCTGTCAAATGACGTCTGGCAAAGAACGGCTTTAGAAGAGTCAAGTAACGCACCAAAGAAAACAGAGCCAAATGGTAAGCACTGAGTCCGGCTGTCGAAAATATGTTGACGTAGATCAGTTTGCAAATTGCATCCGGCATTTCGGGTATTCGGAACAAATACCAACTGAAACATACACTTGTATCTGCAGACGCCAGACTCAACAATATAATATATGTAGGTGAGGTTCGCAGATATTTGAGTCGTAAAATAGTCACAATAAGAAACAAATTCCCAATTATACCAATGCATGTCACAATAAAGACAAATATGCCGATGGAAATGTCTAGTATGCCAATGTTTTCATTGCTACTGTTGGAAAGACTGCTCAAATTGTTCGCAAAATCGCTCTTGTATTGGTCAATGTCGAAATACTGTTCCTTGTGGTCTGCGTCTGACATGTTCAGCATATTTCGTGACAAATTGTGTATAATTTTTCCTCCTGTGAATATTCACAAGCAGATTTTACCTTCAAATCTGATATTTTCAATCGTGTTTCCATGATAAGATCGAATGGTCGGTTCAGTGATGAACAGATACAGGCTGGTCTGTAAGATCCGAAGGACGTCGATTATTACACTTCAAGTATAGACAGATGTATATTCCTTAAATTTCGGATTCTTGTTTTTTTTGTACAGGTTGGATATTGTTGACAATAAACTTGTCTGTGATTCAGCAAGGAAAATATCATTCTCACCTTCAGTTTAGCTGTCTAGCTGTTCAGATCAGCTTAGCTTGATTAAGACTGGTATATTTACTAACAACGAAAGCCAAGCTGATATGGTCACTGAAAAGCGCGAAGCGTACCTTTGTTTTCATGTGGGAAGAGCACTTTCCTAGAGCACTGGTGCCCAATAAATTCTTTTTCCATGGAATGTTGTCCATATCATAGTTCAGTGTTTCGTAGTTTCGGGTAGATGTAGCTGATGTACGGGTTAGGTACAGTACAGCGGTATCGCTAGGAGGTGTGCCCCACCATCGTCAGTTATCAGAACGCCAGCTGTGGTCAGATACAGCATTAAAACACATAAGCTTGCGATATAAATTTTTGAAGTATCCGTGAACATATATTAGGACTCAGATGGTACAATGCCTTTAATACTGTCTTAGATAAGTCTATAGAGAACCTACTCTCACTGGACTACTCTCGGTATTTGCGAAATACTTAAAACGAGGTTTTAATGGGAGCTATGTTACTTCTAAATAATCATTGTTTGTCTTGTCGATCTGACGACAGACATGCGAGGGGATTTACTGGTCTGAACCAGATATGCATGTATTTATTTACTGCTGCTTTCGATGAGCTTCCAAACATTAGGTACACCATCAGCAATTATCGTTATTGTCATTTCACTTATTAATTGCAGAAAGTTGTTTGTTAATCGTGTTGATATTTACACATGAGATGGATATATGAGTTAATCGGCTATATTTATGAATGAAACCACTTAGGTATTGACACGATTGAAGTCATTGTGTTTGCATGTTTCCATACGCATATGCATACTGCCACAGGTTCATATATTCGTAAGTTTCCGTTATAGAGACAGAATTCTGCATCGGATGGGGAAGGGGGTACGGGGAGAATGGCCACTGAATGTTCGGTCCGGTTGTTATTTATTGGGCTTTGCCATCAACTGTTTTGCATGCGAAAGGTAACGAACTTCCTTAACTGAAACAGAAGTATCACAGCTACTGGCCTTCAGTTGTCATTTTAATAATCGTGCAAAGAAACGACAGGCATATTGCATTCTCTGTTGATCGAGGCTTGGAAGTCAATGAGGGGATTAAGTCTCATTCTGTGGTTCGAAAACTGGATCATGAGCACCGCCGCCAAGGTGAATAGTCTATAGTATGGACCCAATTTAACGGAGAGACCTACAGTCGCCTGAGGTGAACTTCCTGCTTTTCCTATCTTTAGATCAATATCTGGGGATATAACTAATTCTCAATCGTTATTTAACGAGAAAAAATAGACACTGGGAAGTCAAACAAATCGAAGGTTTGTTCTTCCTTGACCAAGGTGATGAATATATGTTCTGTAGACTCCGGACCTCTAAACTTCCTGAATTTAAAGAAAATAACTTCAATTCACTGTTGATATTTAATTAATCTGAGAATCTTAGGAGCATTATGATAATCAACCAGTGTGTGTTTAGTATCACATTCATAAATAAAGCATACTTAGGTCTGTTGACAGATAGATAACGATGATAATGTATAAACCTTATTCCGATGATTTGCCAATATCGAAGGAGTTTTATTTCGAACTGATATTTGATACAGGGACGGCGGACGGGCGGGGGGGAGGGAGTAGACGGGGTCCATGCCCCATAGTTTGTGAACAAAAACAAAAACAAACGAAAAAACCCGACACAAATCAAAACAAAAACAAGGTAGAGAAAGATAAATATACGGCAGAGTAAAGCGAAAAGACACATGTATAAGCACGAGGGGCATCTTTGCTCATTCACATTCATAAGCTGAACCCCACAACAACTAGAAAAATCTGTGTTAGGGGTCTAGTGACATGGTCAACGCTTAATAAACCTTTGATTTAAATGATATATATTTCTTATTTAAATTATTTATATTTCCGAACATCATCTTTTGCTTAACAGCGAATATTTAAAAAAAAACATTCAAAACATGAGTTTACACAGGCGAAGATTTCTTGTTTTATTGCTCGGAAATACGCTAGAATGCGTCTCCGGCTATCTAAAACCCCTGGAGCTTCCGGGGCCTAGGCGGCCCCTGGACCCTCGACTAGTTGTGTTCTGATTTTGGCCCAGGGGCCCTCGGTGGCCGAGTGGGCTAAGGCGCTTCGCTGGTGACCGCTAGCCTCACACCGCTGAACCGGCACGGGTTCGAGCCCAGCTGGTCCATGTGTGAAAGTTTGTCAGTTACTTGCCGAAGGACGGTGGTTCTCTCCGGGTACTCCGGCTTCCTCCACCAACCAAACTGACTGTCACCATATGAGTGAAACAAACTTGGATGTGACATTAAGCCAAATTCCCGCCCTCCCTCCCTGATATTGGCCACTCCAATCACCATTTGCTTCCGCCATGCTTCCCACAACATAGTGCGCGCCATATTGTTGAGTTGTAAAATTTCTTTAATCGCGCTTCCTTAAAGAAACAAGAGCCTACTTGACACTAGAGGTTACTTCACTGCGATGCAAATCTATCGTGAATTAGGAAACCCTTTCCTCGAAAAAATGTTTGTGATAGATGAATAAACCTTCCAACGTAATTTATGTGGAGGAGGGGTTCTTTGTATTCAGGTTTTTTCAAGATGCGGATAAATTTCATCCCATAAACAACGTTGAAATAGGTTGAAACACTTCGACAATGCAACCGTGATAAACCGCCGTTAAGTCAAGGTGGATACAACGCCGGCATATTGATACTGATTTACGTTCAGTAGATCAACTGTGCATGGACGCTGTAATTAGGTATTTCAACGGTACGACTAAATGGTTGAATCGAGAGAGAAATTTGACGGCAGTACAACGTTACTAAATCCATCTTGAGACAATGTTACTTCATTGTTGGCATCTCAACTTTCATTTACAGTCAATACATCAATAGTTTATCAAGGTTGTATGTGGATTGTTCCACATCACCACTTAGTCTCAACGTTGAATACAACCTCGAAATTCAACGATAAAACAGCGTTGGCATAACGAGGTTGATAACCTTGGATAATCAACGTTGTATCGACGCTGTTTTATATTGGATGTCGACGCCGAAACATAATTTCAATTCTCCGTTGAAAAGTCGTCATCTTCTCACTGAGAAAAGTCATCCCTGGCAGTCTATTCATCCCATTGCATCTGTTGAAACTAAACAAAGGAGAGAAAGAATCAAAATACGCTTCTTGTTTCTACTTTAAATCCAGTTTCGAAGCCATTCAGTGGAGATATGTGGGCCTAAGGCAGTGATGTAGCGCCCGGTGTATCGTAATCTCTTGACTCATCAACTTTGACACAAGGGCGTTGATTTCGAGACAATCACACAACAGAGTAAAAACGGCAACAAAGCAGTCGCGAATAGATGGTTCCGTGTAACCTTGCACAGTTCAATTTCTGTAATTTTTTCTCGATGGATCCAATTTTCTCGATGGATCACGGGGGCCAAATCGTGTTATCACAGCATGGCCAGTCGATTGGCCTTCTATAATCTATCCATTTTAATTTGTCGTCTACTTTTGGGCTTGTCAAAAATCAATAATTACTTATAACTCTGCATAAATTTTCTTTTTTGCAGCGTGTAAAGCAAACTAAAATCTACAAAATGACTACCATTTCTCCGTGATATCGATAATATATCACGCTTGAAATAACTTTGTAATTCTCTGCATATAAAGCTCCAGTACAGTTGTTTCATATACTGGGCCTCTGCTACATAGGGAGACGTCATAATATATTCATGTATTCTAGTACAAAGGTCATTGATGCCTTATAAAGTAATAATAGGCTATGCGTGGGAGTGTCGCTTATATCCTATGCCCAGTGAGTGAAATTCTCCAAGGATAAACCGCACACAGCTCTATGACCGTACAAGGCATTATTGAACTTTGTGCTAGTGTACACGAATAAATGATGACGTCTCCCTATGTAATTAAGCCCCGGTACATGAAACAATTGTACTGGAGTTTATATGAAGATAATTACAAAGTTATTTCAAGCGGGATATATTATCGATATCACGGAGAAATGGTGGTCAATTTGTAGAGTTTAATTTGTTCTTCACGATGCAAAATTGATGCAGAGTTAACCACTTATAATCTACAAGCACCAAACTAGACGACTAATTAAAATGGACAGACTATAGGCCGCCTGGCTATTTATAGATTATGTAAATGACATTCTTCAATTTTCGTTATATTTCGCGCAAAAATAAAAAATGCCTCGGCCGTCTTTCATGTTAACCGTGTAACCGTCTAACCATCAGGCTAGATGGAGGTTACCGCCCTGACTTCTAATTTATTACCTAAAGGTCACCAGGCTAGATGGAGATATCCGCCGAGACCGTTACTTTCTTATGTAAAGGTCATCACTAGGTGGAGATAACCGACGAGACCGTTATTTTTCTCTTCTCTAAAGGTCATCACTAGATGGAGATAACCGCCGTGACCATTATGTTCTTATCTAAAGGTCATCACTAGATGGAGATAACCACCGAGACCGTTATTTTCTTATCTAAAGGTCATCAGACTAGATGGAGATTACCGCCGAGACCGTTACTTTCTTATCTAAAGGTCATCACTAGATAGAGATAACCGCCGCCACCGTTACATCACTGCATAGAGGTTATTAGGGTAGATGGATATCACCGCCGTGACTGACAGTTTTCTAAAGATCATCAAACTAGATGAAGATAACCGCCGTGATCGTTACGTTCTTTCCTAGAGGTTATTAGACTAGATGGATATTACCGCCGTGAACGATTAATGTCATCAGGCCAGATGGAGATAACCGCCAAGACAGTTACTTTCTCTTCAAAAGGTCATCCGGCTAGATGGAGAAAACCGCCGACACCGTTACTTTCTTATCTAAAGGTCATCACTAGATGGGATAACCACCGTGACCATTACGTTCTTATCTAAAGATCATCAGACTAGAAGGTGATAACCACAGAAACCGTTATTTCCTTATCTAAAGGTCATCAGCTCAGATGGAGATAACCGGCGTGACCATTACTTTCTTACATAGAAGTTATTAGAGGAGATGGAGATTACGCAATGACCTATAATTTCTTACCTAAAGGTCATAGATCAGATGGAGATAACCGGCGTGGCCATTACTTTCTTACATAGAGGTTATTAGAGCAGATGGAGATTACCGCAATGACCGATAATTCTTACCTAAAGATCATCAGACTAGATAGAGATTACCGCCATGACCGCTAATTTCTTACTTAAAACTTATCTAGACTAGATGAAGATTACTGCCGTGACCGCTAATCTCCAACTGAAGGTTATCAGACTAGATGGAGATAACCACGTGACCGCTAATTTCTTATCGAAAGGTGATCAGGCTAGATGGAGGTTACCGCCCTGATTGCTAATTTATTACTTGAAGGTTATCAGATGGGGATAACTGATGTCACCACTAATTTCTTACATAACGGTTATCAGACTAGATGGAGATAACCGAGGTGACCACTATTTTCTTATCTAAGGTTATCAGAATAGATGAAGATTACTGCCGTGACCGCTAATTTATAAGTTAAAGGTTGTCAGACTAGACGGAAATAACCACGTGACCGCTAATTTCTCAACTAAAGTTAATCAGGCTAGATGGAGGTTACCGCCCTGACCGCTAATGTCTTACATAAAGGTTTCAGACTAGATGGAGATTACCGTCGTGACCGTTGTTATGAACCCACCAATACATATTTATTGCTCTGAAAACAGAGTCAGATAAAGTTAGCTAAATCTGCACAAAAAAAAATTACAACAGAAGACCAGATGATTCAGTTAAAGATTTTATATAACTAACCAACTGGAAAATAGAAACATTTACAAAAATGGCACAATATGTCACAAAATTTAGGCTTACTACAATGCCGTAGAATAGTGTGACAGACAGCTTAACTGACCTTAAATGTTCGTACACATTGCAATAACGGTCCAATTCAGTCCGCTTTCTTCCTAGCGTTGTTGTACAACTACTCCTCTCAGTTCCTTTATCCTGTGTCCAGTCATGTTGTCCACTCCTTGTGAAATCCACGCTTGTCACATACACTCCACGAAACAGTTCAGCTCCAGCGCCGATCGACGTCTGAGTCCAGTTTCTGTAACTCGAAACAAGGAACAGCACTATGGGAATCTCCCAACAACGTCGAATTCTCAGTGAAATTACACAAGTTTCCACAAGGGACTTTAACCAGCACGTCTGTGCTCCAATAACTAGTAATTCCACAGAAACGCTTTTACGTTAGAACGCTTGTCGACAGTCCAAAAGTTTCTCCACCGGTTTCACGATCTAACCCAAGCAGATTTCTTTTATACAACCTCTCTCTATATTACAGAATGTCACGTGTTAATATAGATCAACTCACAGACTGGAAAACCCACTGTATACACCGCTGTTTAGTTACAGGCTCGGTGATTTCCACTTGCTGTCAGCACTCACTTACATACACAGAGATCTTTCTAGAAAACGATGTCATACACGAGGCAGTAAACAACTGCCTGAAACATTCCAGGGCTTGCCTGATCACTCTGGCACTCCCTAGAATATTCTTCACAGTTCCCTGCAAAAAAAAATGTAATAAACACTCAGCGCAGAAAGAGGTCATTGTAAAGTGTAAACATGTTGACAAATTACTGCTGCAATGCCACACTAAAAAATCCATTACTATATCTACACAACATAAAACGAATCACAATTGAAAAAACAAATGAGACCCAAAGTACAGAATCATAACACCGCTACTTTCTTACCTTAAGACTTCCAAAATTCGAAAACAAATCCTATAATATAAAAACTCATAATCCCTCTAATAGTGCTATACTGATACTGATACTGATCAGCGATACGGATTTGATATTTGGGAACATCATGATGTCTTGCCGGCATCATTGAAAACTGTTGACCGCTTCTCTCTTGCAGGAAACAAGCCTATGTTTATGTATACTATGATTGTCTTTTGAATTTGGTGATAATACTGTTATATGGAATATGGAATAGGTCTTTGGATTATGGACGCGGATATTCTCTAATGGACGACGGCTGAATTATGATGTATGACGGACTAGACGCTTGTAATATGATTCTGTCAGAGACAGTTCACTTGAGCGAGCCTATCCTCGAGTGCTGCCGATGACAAGATATGTGTTGCTCTCGGGCAGTTCATCTACGATACACTATACCTTGATGCTGCTCGACAGATTGAATTTCAAGTATTTTATCCATTTACCCGTTCATAACCAATAGTATGTGTGTACCTATTAACCACATATCTGGGTTACCACTAACCATTTTTAAATGTCTCATTTCAGGTATATGCTATACTGTGTTAACCTTATCAGCAAGGACTCAATAGGAGATTTAGATCTTTGTTTTGTTCTAATTCTTTGCGTTTATTATGGTGGCCGAGAGGGGCCATTGTCACTTCGCCATCGTGCCATAGGGCGATAGAGCGATAGAGCGATGGCGATAGGGCGATAGAGCGATGGCGATAGAGCGATAGAGCGATGGCGATAGAGCGATAGAGCGATGGCGATAGAGCGATGGAGCGATGGCGATAGAGCGATAGAGCGATGGCGATAGAGCGATAGAGCGATAGAGCGATGGCGATAGAGCGATAGAGCGATGGCGATAGAGCGATAGAGCGATAGAGCGATGGCGATAGAGCGATGGCGATAGAGCGATAGAGCGATGGCGATAGAGCGATGGCGATAGAGCGATAGAGCGATGGCGATAGAGCGATAGAGCGATGGCGATAGAGCGAAGTACATGACTGCGCATGACTACACCAAAACGAGACAAGTCGACATTTTTTCCTAGCTTTGTGTTCACGGTATTTGTTGGTACAAGATTTTCATGGCGGTCAAAATGAATATCAACGCCATGCATGCTAAGAAAAATTCTGTACAAGAAAGCGACTCTGAGTTGATTCAAGGAATGCCATTATGAATATATAAAAAAAAAAGATCTTTGATTGATGACACGGAGGGGGAAGGATTGACGCTTATTAATATTCAATTGTTGGAGAACGTTGATAGGATATTAATTTATTAAGATTTGCCTCTCCCACTATACCCCCGCATTGCACAAAGAACGGAATGTCTCAAAGAGCGGAGACCAAGGACTACTTCGTCTCTCCACCCTCAATAATTACGAGGGGGTGCCTTGAAATGGGCCGAAAAATAAATCGGCCCATAATAATAAATAAATCGGCCCGAAAAATAAAGCGTGAGAAATAAATCTAAAATGACTGGTTTTTAAATTGCAGTTTTATGCCAAGTACCAACATTTTCTCAGTGGTTTCGTACTAAATGGAATTTAGACTGGTCACAAGGTGACTTTAAGCTATTAGGTCTTGTGTTTACAAACAATTTGGCCGAAAAGGTTGAAAAAATACAAAGATGAATTAAAAGATATTGTCATACTCATAAAGATATGGTCCAAAATAGGATTGACTCCACTAGGACGAAATGTCATTTGGCTTGTTGCTGCCGAAACTCAACCATCTATTTTCCTCTCTTCCAAACCCACCCGAACCACTTATAAATGAATTCCAGAAACGCTGTTTTGAATTTGTTTGGAACTCGAAATCTGATAAATTTTTGAGAAAAATTTCTGTTAAACCACTTGAACATGGCGGTTTATATAATCCTATTGTTAATATGTAATCCAGGCACAAAATATATCGTGGATTAGGATATTACAAGCTGATAATTCCAAGTGGCGTAATATTTTGAAAATGTATATGCCAAAGAATAAAGACCCAATAGGAGTTGGTTCAGCATTCTTAAGAACTAATATTATACCAACGATGGAAAACGTATTTTGGAGGGACACGCTTCTAGCCTGGACAGAATTTCAAATAAAACTAGAGGACTATCGAACTTTCTCGAATGAAATGTTACAATGAAAAAATTAAGATTGATAATAAAGCTCTACATTTAGGTCACTGGGATGGAAAAGGCGTGCGGTTTGTAAATGATATTATAAATCGGCCCATAATAATAAATAAATTGGCCCGAAAAATAAAGCGTGAGAAATAAATCTAAAATGACTGGTTTTTAAATTGCAGTTTTATGCCAAGTACCAACATTTTCTCAGTGGTTTCGTACTAAATGGAATTTAGACTGGTCACAAGGTGACTTTAAGCTATTAGGTCTTGTGTTTACAAACAATTTGGCCGAAAAGGTTGAAAAAATACAAAGATGAATTAAAAGATATTGTCATACTCATAAAGATATGGTCCAAAATAGGATTGACTCCACTAGGACGAAATGTCATTTGGCTTGTTGTTGCCGAAACTCAACCATCTATTTTCCTCTCTTCCAAACCCACCCGAACCACTTATAAATGAATTCCAGAAACGCTGTTTTGAATTTGTTTGGAACTCGAAACCTGATAAATTTTTGAGAAAAATTTCTGTTAAACCACTTGAACATGGCGGTTTATATAATCCTATTGTTAATATGTAATCCAGGCACAAAATATATCGTGGATTAGGATATTACAAGCTGATAATTCCAAGTGGGGTAATATTTTGAAAATGTATATGCCAAAGAATATAGACCCAATACGAGTTGGTTCAGCATTCTTAAGAACTAATATTATACCAACGATGGAAAACGTATTTTGGAGGGACACGCTTCTAGCCTGGACAGAATTTCAAATAAAACTAGAGGACTGTCAAACTTTCTCGAATGAAATGTTACAATGAAAAAATTAAGATTGATAATAAAGCTCTACATTTAGGTCACTGGGATGGAAAAGGCGTGCGGTTTGTAAATGATATTTTAGATAATAACGGAATTTTTTGTCATTTGACTCTTTTCAGTCCATTTATAAATGCGAAGCCCATTTTCTGGAATAATTATCAGTATGTCAGGCAAGTAGTATATAAAACTGATATTAACGCAACTTGACCTTTGACCTAAAAAAATTGCATAGTGGGGAGAAAAACTACCTCCGAAAACAGGAGAGTTCCAATTTTTGCAGGTCACTGCGCAGATCAAGTGGTTGCCATGATGACGTCATTTCCGGTCACGTGACGTTTGGGACATGTATTCCGCCGCGGTTATGCGGTCGCGGGAAAAAGCCTCTGCGTACAGAAAAATAGTCTGGGGGAAATTCTCCGGCAATCTTCGGCAATCACCGGGGCATTTTGGGGGGAGAGGGACCCCTAGCGGACCGATTGGGTCGTGTGAGGTGTCAAAGTGAAGCGCTCCTCCAGGACGATCAACCAGTGGGTGGGTGTATGTAAAATTAGGATTTGTCCCAAAAATACAAAGAGCGGAACACAGATTTTACCCCTACAATAGGGGAAAACTCCTATCAACGATGTCCAAAAGGGCTAATGTCGGTCTCCGGCTTATCGGGCCTGCCTATCAAGTCATGGGTGGATGCATGTAAATTGAGGATTTGTCTCCGAAAATATAAAAAGTGGAACTTTACCCCTAAAATCGTGCCTGATTCGCACATTTGCATCTGTACGGGAAAATGCCTGTATGTGTATAGGGGTGGTCATTTTTTGTGGATATTACTATGGGTTGTGGTGTCTTGTTTTCTTCGTCTCACCACGTAAAGCACGACGGGCAGGGTCTCGGAGCTAAGTGGTGAAATTTTTCGAAAAAGTCCCTGCGCGCATGCGTAGTGGGTAAATAGTGCTGGGTGGCTGTTTTGGGGTCTAGGTGAGCCCCAAGTGGTCCGATGGTGTCGTACGAGGTCTTATTTTAAAACTCTCGTGGAGGAGCATCCGACTGGGCTAATGCATCGTCCGCTTTCAATATTCTACGCATGCGCAGTCTTGCCGTAGTATAGAAAGCAGGCCTTTTGTGGGTGCGTGGGAGTGTGCTTGGGATAGAGATGGACCACTATTGGTCCAAATGGGTCGTGGGAGGGGTCAAAGTGAAGCTTCTGTGGGGTAGAGCCAGAATGGCGTGCTTTTTATTGCAAGTCGCGTCAATCTGCGCATGCGCAGTTGGGTGTAGTAAGTAAAGTGGTCATTTTGGGGGTGCGTGGGGGTGTGTTTGGGGTAGAGATGGACCACTAATGGTCCGAATGCGCCGTGGGAGGTGTCATTTTCTAGCTCTCGGAGTGTAGACCCCGATTTGATGGATGTCCACAGCATCTATGACGTCATCGGTGACGTCATCAGTACAAGTAGTAGCGAAAGTACATGTACTATGTGCCTATACATGTACTATGTGCCTGTACATGTAATCTGTCCATATACATATACTCTACCAATTTACATTTTTCTTGTCCATGTACTTGTACTCTTGCGGGAACAGCACAGTATCCTGATAATATATACATCGCGGTGATGTGGCGTTAGTCAGTTTATCTGGCTACTACTTCACACATTTATCGTTTTGAATTTTTCTTAATTGTAAGAAATTACATATCAGACTGTATGTTTGTTGTCCATAATAATAACATAATTATGTATGACCAGACTGTATCTATGTTGTCCATAATAATAACCTAAGTATGTATGACCAGTTATATCCGGGGACCTTTGTTTTACATCCGGGACCTCATCTTACATCCGGGGTTTTCATTGTTTTACATCCGGGACTGTGGTTTTACATCCGGATGCTACAATATATGTCTTGTATTATACAATATATGTCTTGTATTATACAATATCTGTCCTGTATTATTCAATATCCGTCCTGTATTATACAATATATGTCCTGTATTATTCAATATCTGTCCTGTATTATACAATATCTGCCCTGTATTATCTGTGCTGTATTTTACAATATATGTCTTGTATTATACCATATCTGTGCTGTATCATACCATATCTCTCCTATGTTATACAATATCTGTCCTGTGTTATACAATATCTGTCCTGTATTGTACCATATATGTCCTGTATTCTGACTCCACCCCACAAAAGCTTCACTTTGACACCTCCCACGAACCATTTGGACCAATAGTGGTCTATCTCTATCCCAAACACATCCCCACGCACCCCCAAAATGCCTCCTTTCTATATTACGACCAGACTGCGCATGCGCAGAATATTGAAAACGGACGATACATTAGTTCAGTCGGATGCTCCTCCACGAGAGCTTCAAAATAAAACCTCTTGCGACACCATCGGACCACTAAGGGCTCACCTAGACCCCAAAACGGCCACCCAGCACCATTTACCCACTACGCATGCGCGCAGTGACTTTTTAAAAAAATTCACCGCTTAGCTTCGGGACCCCGCCCATCGTGTTCTACGTGGTGAGACGTGAGAAACAAGATCCCACAACCCATATCGCAATGAACATGTGTGAATTGCCAAGTATGGACCTATCCACTGAGCCATTAGGCCTATAGGCCTATCCATACCTCCGTGAACTTTTCGAAAAATTTCACCGCTTAGCTTCGGGAACCCGCCCATGTGTTCTACGTGGTGAGACGTGAAAAACAAGGCCCCACAACCCATAGTAAAATCCACAAAAAAATGACAACTCTTATACCCATATAGGCATTTTCCCGTACAGATGCAAATGTGCGAATCAGGCCTTATTTTAGGGGTAAAGTCCTTGTTCCGCTTTTTATGTTTTCGGGACAAATCCTAATTTTACATACACCCACCAATGTCTTGATCGCCCTGGAGGAGCGCTTCACTTTGACACCTCACTCAACCCAATCGGTCCACTAGGGGCCCCTCTCGCTCCCAAAATGTCCCGAAGATTGCCGGAGAATTTCCCTCAGCTCTCCGCGTATTTGGGACTACTTTTTCTGTCCACGGAGGCTTTTTCCCGCGACTGCATCACCGCCGACGGCTTCACCGCGGAAGAATACATGCCCCAAAGGTCACGTGACCGGAAGTGACGTCACCATGGCAACCACTTGACCTGCGCAGTGACCTGTAAAATTTGGAACTCTTCTGTGTTCGGAGGTAGCTTTTTCTCCCCAATATGCAAATTTTTTAGGTCCAAGGTCAAGTTGCCGCAATATCAGTTTTATATACTACTCAAGCAGTACGGAAAGCAGCAAACAACATGAGATTTGGACTATTACAGAAACAATATATGATACCGTTGATACTGCCCCCTATTTCACTATTAATAAGTGGGAAAAAAAAGGCTGTAAAATGTTATATAGAAATCTCTTGACCTTTAGATTTACTTTACTAAACAGTTCTTGAAAAAAATTATAGTGATTCGGAGTGGTATATATGGAATGATAATGTAACAAAGAGATGTGAAATATAAATGGTTTCGATACAGAATTATTAACCGAATATTGACTACCAACATTTTTGCACATAAACTTTTCCCTGATATATCTAACTTATGTACATTTTGTAGCAAAGTTCCAGAGACTATTATTCATCTCTTTTGGGAATGTGAACATATCTACCCTTGGTGGAGTTTACTGGAAAATTGGTTCGCTTCGGCGGTTGCTCCAATTATATTTTCTCCAGAAAAAGTTATACTTGGTCTTTTACAACCCAGAAATCAGCCACTCAACTACTGTATTTCTATTATTAAATTTTCTATATATAAAATGAAAGTAGTTAAAAATCCCTTGGTTGAAAAGTGTTCAAAACGCTTTAAATGTGCGTACGAAACCGATAAATATTTCCAGTATAAGAACTGCGAATGGCGCTTGTTTTACCAGTATTGGTCATCGCTGCATTTACTGTTTAGACTCTTATGATGTTGTTTGCGTAGATAAATCGAGGTGTAATGACGATGTATCTGTTTGTTGTATAACATGAGTTTCTAATTACAAATACAGCCATTTTTGTTTAGTACGATAAAATACTGTATGTACAATGTGTATTACCTAACAAAACCAAATAAGATATAAAAAATATCAGTGTTTGTTCTATGCGATTTAGTGTTAAGTCCAGCCATGATCAGCACAATCTTAATGAATTATCAGTTTCATATGACATCCGCCTTTCTTTTTCGATAAAAACGCGGAAATGGCCGTGTTCGGCACCCACAACTTCAAATAATTCTACTTACGCATCGACGGACGAATTGGTCTTTTCTTTCAGAGGAGTTAGAAGTTGAATTTGACGAAAAATTACGAGACTATGGGTAAATCAGATCACCAATATTTTAGAGGGGGGGGGGGAGAGTGACCTCTTCTATTTCGATTCTACGTTGATTTTTTAACAAGCGTTGATCAGCATTAATTGATTTCAAATGTTCCAAATGTATATGTTCACCAGACAGCGAATATCACTGCTTTATTTATTAGATTCTTATGTCGATCTTTTAGCCAATGTTTATTATTTTAGCCCATATACAATAAAACTTATCGGTCTATCTCTCTGTGTTATCTGTGTAATCTTTGTGGTATGCCGCTGGCCCCTATAATATTCATGAATCCGCCTGATAATAATTAGAGTTTAGCGGCGATCTCTCTTGTGTTGGAGGTACGATTATCACCGTATGAATATGCATGATTATGAGACATGCGCAGTCATGTACTTCGCTCTATCGCTCTATCGCCATCGCTCTATCGCTCTATCGACATCGCTCTATCGCTCTATCGCCATAGCTCTATCGCTCTATCGCCATCGCTCTATCGCCGCTCTATCGCTCTATCGCCATCGCTCTATCGCTCTATCGCCATCGCTCTATCGCTCTATCGCCATCGCTCTATCGCTCTATCGCCATCGCTCTATCGCTCTATCGCCATCGCGCTATCGCTCTATCGCTCTATCGCTCTATCGCCATCGCTCTATCGCTCTATCGCCATCGCTCTATCGCTCTATCGCCATAGCTCTATCGCTCTATCGCCATAGCTCTATCGCTCTATCGCCATCGCTCTATCGCTCTATCGCCATCGCTCTATCGCTCTATCGCCATCGCTCTATCGCTCTATCGCTCCATCGCTCTGTTTTTTGACGTACGATGGCGAAGTGACGATGGCCCCTCTCGGCCACCATAGTTTATACATAAACCAATTCACATATAAGTCTGAGCAATAAATTCGATTTATATCTATCATTAAAAAAAGGAAAGGCCATTGGAAATAATTTAGGTAGATTCCTCTCTCCTTCTCTTAACAAGGCAATGGGAAATAAGTTTAGTAAACCCGGGGGAAAAAAATCATTCCACAAGACTTGAATTGACCGCCGGCCATTTTCGTTCCTCAGTTGGATGACATAAAAAACTATTTTACGACATCGTAAACTATCCCATTCTGGATAGTAATATTCCAGTGGGACCTGCATATGGGGTATACATATCTCGCTTAGTAGCATTTGCTAGATCCTGTGTTAAATGTGACGATTTTAATCAACGTCACAAAACACTGGTGCAGAAACTTAAAAAACAGGGCTATTCCACCAAGCGCCTACACTCAAAGTTTCTCAAATTTGGCGATACATATCCCATGCTGATAGCAAAATACGAACGTAGCGTGCAAGATCTATGGCGCTACGTTTCGTAACTTGTGTCTAATTCCGCTTAACCCGGGGCTAGGGACCGTATGAACCCATGTACGTCAAGATCCTCATGGTACTCATATGAACAGTCACAATCAAAGCGTGACTGAGATACATCATTCTTTAGATGACGACTTTACACCGAATATTATGGATTAAGAATACTGATCAGCGATACGGATTTGATATTTTTGGAACATCATAATGTCTTGCCGGCATCATTGAAAACTGTTGACCGCTTCTCTCTTGCAGGAGGCCTATGTTTTTGTATACTATGATTGTCTTTTTGAATTTGGTGCTAATACTGTAATATGGAAAATGGAATAGGTCTTTGGATTATGGACGCGGATATTCTCTAATGGACGACGGCTGGATTATGAATGACGGACTAGACGCTTGTAATAACGGGGGTTTGCAATTAGATTCTCCATAAAACTGTAACAATACGATCTTAAGAAGTTAAGAGAAACTGATCGAACATCTTTAACAATAACATAAACATCAGCTGCGGTATCGCTGAGAAGAGCGAAAAGGAGCTATTTTGGTTGAAAATTATTTTATTGTGTTTTTCAATGCATTGAAAAGAAGTAGCTAAAGAGAAGCAATAAGTGATTAAACAGATCTGATTAAAAAGATCTAAATAGCGCTTTTCTTCATACATGTCGCTCATTTAGACCTGAGACCAACACCCCTGTTCCTTGTTCAGGACTAACCATTCGCAGGGTTTATCTCCAATTCAGAGATTTGTGTTTAAAATGTCAAGGGGACGTTGATTTTGACTTCTCCTTGTCGGCCATTTCTTGACTTCATTTGTGCATCATCATATCACATTGTTACTATTTTCAAAGTCATTTGAGACATTACAAATAACACAACAAACATACTTTCTTCAGAACACTTAAAATAAGAACTGCAATGATCGCCTGTTTGACTAGACAACGTGGATCCACTATCACATTTGATACATTTTCATTAACACATATATAGACAATGTTCCATAGCTTCGAGGCCAAACGTATTTAAAGCATCCCTGAAATCCGTTTTAAAGACATATTATTTCTTGGATTTCTTATTAGTTATGCAACTTATTAGGTCAATAACGCAATAAAACATCTGGTTTTGGGGTACGCTCTTATTGTAACTAGCCAGTGCGGTATAATATCCAGTGTCATAAAGTAAATAACGTAAGGCTGTAGGTCTCTGTATGAAACTTGTATCCAATTTATGACGTGTTGATGACGTAAATTGATGACGTAAACCGATGACGTAAACGGAATAAGGTTATATTCAGAAATCAATTTTTCGTTATTCATTCCACAGTATTACCTGGATGACCAATCTACATATATCCAGTGTCATATTTGTGAGGTTACCGCTAATTAATTTTCCCCATAATCCTGCATTCCTGCATTAGATGTATGTCCTGAGGGACACACATCTAATATACTCAAATAGCAGGCTATAGATATATCTCATCCACCATTTCAAATTCGCACTTTAAAATATGGAATTTGATCACAAACCTGCGCACGGTCGAAAAATGCTGTTCTCAACTGGACAGCCGATTCCAGATTAGCTTTTTCGGCGGAGTCGTATACGATCGCTTTGTCTAGACCCTTCCGTTCTGTGGTCTTTTCTCCTGCCTTCCGCGGTGTTGCATCGTACACGATGTGACTACTGAAATGCGGAGAGTTACGAAACCAATGACGCTACTTCTTTTAATTGACTGACACCAAACGATTTTACAACCAATGGAATTGCGTAAAATAAATAACTCCTATATCCCCATTCTCAGTGTTCTCATTCTCTTCTTAATTGGTATGGAATAGGCTATACAGAAGCTCCCGGGTACCGCCTCGATAGATATCGGTGCGCCACTATCACTGGTGACAATGACACGCATTACACTGAAGATGAAGCATTGAAGCATAGACTGAGCTGGAAAGTGTTTTTTTTCCAAAGTTGGACTCCGAGATAATTATCTCGGACCCGAGACAGTTGTCCATTGAGGATGCAGAATTATTTCGGACCCCGAGATAATCGGCCAATGACAACGCAGGATAGTCGCCCAATGAGAATACAGGATTATATCGGACACCGAGATAATTGTCCAATGAGAATGCAGAATTATCTCGGAGCCAGAGAAAATCGTACAATGAGAATGCTAAATTATCACAGACACCGAGTCCATAATCAAAGGATTTTGGATTATCTCGGGGTCTGAGATACGTTTACATTTTCAATGGACGATTATCTCGGGGTCCGAGATAATTCTGCATTGTCATTGGACGATTATCTCAGGGTCCGAGATAATTCTGCATTCAGTAGATAGAAAATGAGTGTCCTGGGCAAGGTGCAGGTGTTCTAGGTCAGTAGGTCAGCATGACGTCATAAGTAGGTCGAGGTCAGCGCGGGGCCGAGATCGTCTATTGATAGAACCTGTGTTCACCAAACCGCGTCTGTAGCCCGAGGGGTTGCGGTGTTCAGGGTTATCATCTGTTCGCCGAACCGCGTCCATAGTCCGAGGGGTGTTTACGGTGTTCGTCTGCTCAGCGAACCGTATCCATAATCCGCGATCCATAACAAAGCTAAATAGCTCAGTTTAAATATAGGATGTTGTAGCCCGAGGACAGCTGTGGCGATGTTTGACCTTGTTATATATATACTTCGTTTCGCACGAATGCTTATATTAACCTTACTAAGGTAAGACGGCTATTTTTCGCCCTAAACTTCATTAATATATACTCGTTCTGCTCTAGAATCTGTAATTATACGACTAAAGCCTAAATATTTCGTTTCCGACCAAAAAAAATCGATTTAGTTTCGTTCGAAATTCATTAAAATCTCCATATCCCTGGAACGGGAAGGGCTATTGAGATGAAACTTATGTCATTGGATACCCAGGAGAGAGACGCGTCATTGTGTCTCCATGGTCACGTCATTGTGACGTCATCATCTAAATGAGACGGATTTTGTCTCCGTATCCACGAAAAATGAAGGTTTAGAAGACTGAATCCCGCATCATCGGATAGGGAAAAGAGAGTTTGAAATGCTGAAAAGGGACTCGAAGCTACATTCATGTTACTAACGAATGTCAACGCTGTATAAGAGATGCATTACCAGTGACCTACGTGTAATTCATTAATTAATATACAGTTTACTGTATATATGTACATAGCCCAAGGTATACCAGAAATCAAACTATATACGGCTCTGGGATTCGGATCATACCGTATAAACTTCACTCGCACTAGACGTGCGTACACTGATATCTATTTCTTCTGCACATACATTTTCTATATTTAACATGTATTATAGCTGTACATGTTTCAACACGATCGAACATGTCTTAACACGCTTCATAAAACTAGCATTGACATATTAGGATAGAGGGGGGAGTATTTATATGAGTAGTATAAAACTCACAAATAATGACAGAAAAGTGTTATAAATACATCGCCTTTGCTGTGGCAATCATTTCCGCATCTAATCTACCATTCAATGTTTATCTACTGATATTTCTACTGGGGTCTTTATTCGGAATCGATGTTTTCGGAGTCCTCACTGTCACTGCTTTCCTCATAGTCGTTAATGTTGCTAAGGCTATCAATGAACTTATCGAATAGGCATTTCCGCATCTTATTTAAGATCGAGTTATTGGGATACGCTCATTATTAGAATATTAATGACTATTCGCTTGTGAGATGGCTGTAAAGAGGAGGAGGAGGATATATTGTATAGTGTAAAATATAGAGAGAAATGATATCAGAATTAGCCTATGTCTTGGCAGTGAAGCGACAACATGACAAGTGTACGGTGTGTCAGAAAATATTCGCGCGTCCAGATAACCTGATCAGACATCAAATTATACACCAAATGGGGCCTATCACAACCGTGACTCAACCAATAATATCAGAACATCCTATCCGTGGCTCACTCAAGAACATCAGAACATCCATTCACTATGATCGTCAGCAGTCCGACTGGTTGTGGGAAGACATCATGGGTAATGAAATTTTTGGAGCGTGCTAATATCGATCCCTCTCCAACACGCATCGTATGGTGTTACAGTCAATGGCAGTCAGCCTATGAATCTACAAATCTGAAAAATGTAACCTTTCTCCCCGGCATACCTCATGACATCGGCGAAGGGTATTACTTCGACCCGGCCAAACCAAAATTATTATCTTGGACAGCTTGGTGGGTAGGGTAAAGCGCGATGAAAAAATTGCCAACCTATTTACCAAAGGTACTCATCAGAAAAATTTATTCATAATTTATCTGACTCAGAATCTCTTCCCTCGAGGCAAGGCATCTCGAGATATCACGTTAAACTGTCAGTATTTCATTCTGTTCAATAAACATATTGATAGACAGCAAATTCGCACGTTCAAGAGACGGATCTTTCGGGAGATGACACAGTTCATGGCCAAATTTCACGAAGTCGCGTCTCGTCCGTATGGATATCTGTTCCTCGATTTAAAATCCCATACAGCGGAAAATGACATACTGCCTATCAATGTAATATCAGGCGACGAGAAACTTGTGAAAGAACAAGGGCAACAATAACTACTGACTTGTCCACCTCCAATTCATAATCCATCAACACAAATTCAACAAATAGCATTTCCTTTCTCTAAAGTGATATCAGCTCACGATCCAGCATGGTCCGCTAAGAGGCATGAACAAGTGGGAGAGGGATTATATACGAGGACAGAAACATCGTGGTTCAAACGGAATGAAGATGATGATGAGTCTAATAATCCATCGTAGCGGGAATGAAATGGAACGATGACGGAGAAAAAACCCTTCAGATGACGAGAGTTGTGACTATGACGAACTCATCCATTCTGGGGAAATAGATCAACTTACCGACTTGCGAAAACGGGTCAAATATAATGTGTGGAAAGAGATGTTCGGTAAACGTATAGGAAGAGATTATAGCGTTGAGATTGACGAGAGAAAACAGCAATATACAAGCCGAGATTATGACGAGGATGAGTCTGGTGAAAATGCGACGTCCAGCGATGATGAAGACTTCACGTCAAACAAACTACAAACTCCTCGTTAACATACAGAAGCAACAACCTGATTATATTCATAACGAAATTTTGGAAACAGCGATGCGTCTACAAACGACGTACAACATAGACTTCGAGGAAGCACTCAGACAGACGATTAAGATGCGGAAATGCTTATTCAATAAGTTAATTGATAGTGTTAGCAATATTAACGACTATGAGGAAAGCAGTGACGGCGAGGACTCCGAAAACATCGATTCCGAATAAAAAGCTCAGTAGAAATATTAGTAGATAACATTGAATGGGAGACAAGATGCGGAAATGATAGTCATAACAAAGGCGATGTATTCTTTTAAGCCGATGATACTTTTCTCTCATTATTTATAAAACAATGCTATCAGTTGATGAATAAAGCGATTATTTTTTAATCTTCGTATTGGTTTGTTTGCATTTTATACTACTCATATAATTCCTCCTCCTTCTCCTCTATCGCAATACGTCAATGCTAGTTCTATGAAGCGTGTTCAGATATGTTCGATCGTGTTAAAACATGAACAGCTAAATACATGTTAAATATAGAAAATGTATGTGCAGAATAAATAGATATCAGTGAACGCACGTCTAGTGCGAGGAAAGTTTATGCTCCGAATCCCAGAGCCGTAGATAGTCTGATCACTGATAGTATTGATCGTTTCTGGTATACCTCGGGCTATGTACATATATACAGTAAACGGTATATTAATTAATGAATTACACATAGGTCACTGGTAATACATATTGTATACAGCATTGATATTCGCTAAGAACATGAATGTAGCTTTTACTCCTTTCGAGCTCTCTTTTCTCTATCCGATGGTGTGGAATTCAGTCTTCTAAACCCCCATTTTTCGTAAACACGGAGACTTAGACAAAATCCGTCTCATTTAGATGATAACTTCACTATGATAACATCATGGCGATCAAGTCCTACGCGTAGTCAGGGGCTATCTAACGGTCTAATTTTCGGCTGTAGGACCCCTTCCGTTCTAGAGATATAGAAAATTTTCCAAAATCCGTCTAATTCATCTTGCGACGTCACCATGGCGTCATCATGGCAAAACGATGACGCGTCTCTCTCCTGGGTATCCAATGGCGTAAGTTTAATCTCAGTAGCCCTTTCCTTTCCAAAGATATAGAGATTTTAATGAATTACGAAAAAACAAATTGTTGTCAGAAACGAGATATCTAGGCTTTCACAGATTCTAAAGCAGAACGAGTATATCTTAATGAAGTTTACGGGAGAAATAGCCGCCTTACCTTAGCAAGGGTAACAGAATCATTCATGCGAGACGAAGTATATATATAACAGGGTCAAACACCGCCACAGCTGTCCTCGGGCTACAACGTTCTATATTTAAACCGGGCTATTTAGCTTTGTTATGAATCGCGGACATGGTCACCCCTCGGGCTATGGATACGGTCCGCTGAACAGAGGAACACCGTAAATATTTCTCGGGCTATGGAAACGGTTCGGCGGGCAGATGATAACCTCGAACACCGCCACCCCTCGGACTATAGACGCGGGTCGGTGAACACCTATATGTTCTATCAATAGACGATCTAGGCACCCCGTTGACCTCGACCTATTATGACGTGCTGACCTCGACCTATTATGACGTCGTGCTGGCCTACTGCTCCTAGAACACCGTGGCTAGGACCGTGACCCCTCGGGCTATAGATACGGTTCGCTGAGCAAACGAACACCGCAAACACCCTTCAGGCTATGGACGCGGTTAAACGAGGTTCTATCAATAGACGATGACCTTGAACATCCCTGTTCTATATATATAGATGACTTTTCGACCTACCTATGACGTCGTATTTACCTACTGACCTTAAACACCTGCACCTGGCCCAGAACCATCGTTTTCTATTCTATATATAGATGACTCCTCGACCTACTTATGACGTCATGCTGACCTACTGACCTAGATCCCTGCTCCGTGGTCAAGACCTTCGTG
>JAVTVY010054528.1:0-29256 GCA_036873755.1 Hanleya hanleyi | reverse complement strand
AGATCCATGTACATGTAATATAGTTACATTTGAATCGAAATATAGTAAGCCGTTTATCGAGTTGTGAAATGTAACCATGAAGAAGTTTTCTCCGACAACATCTCCAATTGGGGATCTAAACAATCAAAGCCATCCCCAGTTTTTACTAAGATAAGTAATCATTATGAACCTTATTGATATGATATAACTTACCTTTGTCTTTACCTTCCAAAACATTGGCTCGTCTGTGCATCAGACCATTGTTGACATCATGAGCAGCTCATAGATTGCATGGTGAAACGTGCAACCTAATAAACAAGCTTTTAATAAAGGATGTCCTTGCACTGCTGTTACGGAACATACTCTTTTACAGGAGTATCAGATGAGATTGAATCTCTCCAACAAAAGTGCTAGACCACCAGTTTAATTCTGACGGACTAGCAAACATACTTAGTAGCCGATCACCGGTAACACAATGTATTTCCGACCTTCTAAATAGAAGCATCCGTATGTGGTACATGTCTTTGACACGCCGTTCGATATCCTGTCAAAGGCAATTCCACCTTATTACATCGCGGTGTTGTGGTACCTTGTTTTGTACCGGTCGATGCCATACTTCATAAAATGGGGTTGGACGGCACTGAACACTAAGGTTCATATTGACGTCCAAATCAGAACACCATATTGTGTTAAAAACTGAACACTTGCGTTCATATCCGAACACTAGAGAACATATATGAACACGCGTGTTCAAATTTGATTATCATGTTTGAATATCCATGTTCACAAATGAACGCATATTCTAACACTTTTGGAACACTAGCACATGTAAAAGTGTTAAAAAGTACACACTTCAGAATGAGAACTAATTGTTCAGAGTTCCAATATTCAGCACTGGGCGATATTGTGGACAACCTATTTCGTATTGTTTATTGGGGACGATCTAGTTGATGAGCTTGATAACACTTCAGTGACATATTTTAAGTAAATCTCTTTTTCTACTAGTTTTCGTACTTTAACACTTTTACATGTGCGAAAGGTGTTACAAACTTGTGCGAATTTCAGTGCTCTGTCTTAAAAATAAAAATGATCAAATATTTCAGCCATAAAAAGACAATATTTACGGCAACATTTCCCGTCTTTTATTTGTTCCAACATCGATGAAAGTCTCGTAGTGGTACATGTGAACTCAAACGCTCATGGTTCACAAGATTTATTTTGGTAAAGCTTTGTAAGAGTTGCAAGAGTAAAAATACCCCTATTCTCATAGAATGGTACAGATAAAAGATGGAACGTACAACCCTGGGAAGTTTTTTCTGAATCGTTTATATATCCCCAGTCTCCCTCCTTGTTATGTGTCAACTTCTGAAACCACGTTCCGTACTTGGGAAGTCAAATTTAATGAAAATAACATGGGAGGGTATCGGATGGGATTGTTATACCTTACTTCGGTTTACTCATGACATTTTTAAGGACTCGAGGCCCGGGGAATAGGCTCAAACTATCGATATTTTTTTCTTTGCATATTTCAAAAGTTGAAGAAAAAACCTATCAAGTGTTTCTGTTATTTTCCTTAAAAAATGTTTGTAAACGTGAAATTTCCGCTCTCAAAAAATCACTGCCTGTGGAAGAACTCTGCGCTGTGGGGATTAGTGCCCATTGCTCACAGTAAGTGTTACCGCCTGCTGTGACTTCCGCACCTCGGCTAATTACTTGTAATTGCAATACACACAATTCACGCGCTGGGCTCATTTATTATAATTAGTTCTTTTCTACTACATTCATGCCGGAGCAGCCATCGTTTACAAAATATGGAACAGGAAATTATATGGTCTATCTCAGTGTTTTCGCGCCACATGACAAAATAAAAAAAATACAAACACACTGCTCAGGTGGTCAACCATTTCAGGAAAGCATGTGGTATATGCATATATATATATTGCGAATTTGCGTAATGTTTTTCATAATATCTCTCTCGACATTCTATCAACATATCTTACTTGCCAACACAATTCATGGGAAGAAAACGTTACAAGATTAGTAGGACACGCATGCAGGCAAAAAGAAACTTTATTACACGACTCCTGCTGTTCGGTCATATATACCTCCGATTCAGTATTACTTCATACTGCATTATCGCATTATACATGCGGCAAATGTAGAAAGTGAGGTATTCATTCAAAATAAATACTTTACTTATTCACCATCATACATATAATTATAAAAAAGGCAAACATGATTCCCGCAAATTGTATACTTTCGCGATAATAGTAAAGTTGTATGGCCGCTGCCAGTTTTTTCTCCTTTGAGGCCTGTAGACTGACCAGTTCCTGTTTTCTTCTCTTTCCTTGAGCTAGATCTTTTTCAGTCGGCAATTAAATCCATGAATGTCCAATTGCCGCAAATCACATCTCTGTAAGCCTTCTATAGAATGCTCGACGTCTACTCAATCACCCGTGGTGAGGGATTTCGGAAGGTGTGAAAACTGACCAACGGAGCATATTTCAGCATACAAATTCATCTCCGTGACTGGTTTTCTACACTTTCTCAAAAGATATTGTTCCAAAGTGATTAAAGAACGTTTGGTCTATAATCCCTATATGTTGTGTGAGAATATTGTGTCATTATCATGAAGTAGCGGATAATAATTACAGAATATCATCTGAAAAGTAGATTATTTTTGTTTACTGTCTATATCCGACATATTTTTTTACACAGACATACAAACTTGCTAATAACTTCTCTATTTTTCATCCGATCATGTCAATTTTTGGGAAGCATAATATATACATTACAGTCCGAACGAAAGTGCCTCAGTTTTTCAAAATGTTGCTTTGTTTTGAAGTTATTGGAGCTTGAAATAGACTTTCATTTTGTTTCAAAAAATAAACTTTACAACGCTCTCATCCTTTTTCTAAGAGTTTAAAAAAACTGAGACACCTTCGTTTGGTTTGAAAGGTTTATTATCACCATGCAAAATCTCGGACTCGTTACTTGTAAAATAATAGGTGAAATTAGCGATATAAAAAAGACATTCTTTTTTTGGAATAACTGTTTTCTAACTGCAGCAAAACCGGTGAAATAAACGTAAGAATTAAATTTTTACTTTATTTGGAACGCCCGAATCGTGATCTTTCCAACCATATAAAACATATATATGTATGTGAAGTGGTTGTGATGAAATGAGACAGAATGCACGAAGGTGTCTAGTATCAGGCGCTACCCCGGGACTCGAGTCCTTAATTTCATTGTCTGCACTTATAAAATTCTCGATTTTATTTCGTAAACTGACGTAAGGTATAACAATGCATGTTCAAAGTATACGAGTTGTATCTAATACCGCTTATGCCGGTGCTAGGGGCCGTGTGGTCATATCATCCAAGTTGCCACATGAACAGGTACAATAAAAGCGTACCTGAGATACAACACATATCACGAATCGTTAGATTCTTGGTATGTGCTTTAGAATAGGGTAACCAGAGGACTATTCTGTGAAGTCATGTGACGCAGTCAGTATGTCAGCACCTCTTCCCACTTCCCTTATATGTGTTGTAATTACATTTATTTATTATTCAATCATCTACGTCTTTCTAAGCATGTACTGTTTCCAAGTTTCACTTTTTACTCCATCTATGTGGAAATTACCTCGAATAAATGATGCTATGACCTGTATGATATCTTAATCTGCTACCAGTCAGGTATATGTTAACCAAAATATATTTTTGAAACGAGAATTTTCAACGCTCTTAAAATAGAACAAAAATGTAATTTCTATACAAAATGGAGGCATCCGGTTACTGACATTTTGTGATTTTGGGGATTCCTTGGTACCATCCAATAGCACAATCGCTGTTGATATCGACCTTCTACCTTCATTGACCTTCATGAATATGGACGCGCGGACTAGACTACCAAAATTCTCCATTACAGGGCATACTATACATTTGGATTTCGCCTTGACTGTACGTCACTTTTGATTAAGGATTCCGTACACTGTAATTTTTACTGTAAAAGCGCAGTGAGTTACTGCTTTCTTTCACAGTAACTTACTGCAAAACATAATTATAGTATAATACTGTGATACAAGCAGTAGTTTACTGTATTACATTGTATACAGTAAGTTACTGCATAATTCTTTTCAAAATACAGTATTTATTGGCATGAATATAAAATACAGTACGCTTAACACATTTACTGTAAAATTGGCACAACTTACTGCTTTATTTAATATAATTTACAGCATGCAGAACAATATTTTATACGAAGAAAATTAGTAAGTAATTCACCGTACTGTTTCATGTATAGCAAGTTCATGCATCGTATATAGAAATACAATTTGTATTGCTTTGATTGTGAAGTATATATAAGTACAGAGTATACTACTGCAAATTGATTGTTCATCAATTCATTCTTCTTTGTTTGTTTCTGGGGTAAGAATGCATGATCAACTTTAAGGCTCAATAACGACATGCGTCGATTTTAACGTCGCATTCAAAATATCTATTATAGTATACGAATTATATTGATCGCCACGTTGTTTTACAAGACGTTTGTAAAATTCAGTGTTACGAAACTCCGTAATTTTGAAGAAAAATCCCAAAACATCACATTCCTGATAGGCCTATATACTCACAGAGTTCCCGATTTTAATTTCCTCATCATTCCCTACATGGAGGGTTATGCGAATATGCTCAAAATGACCCCAATATGATAAGTTACAAAGTCGCAAAGTTTCGGTTTCTTCATTTCGGAGCACGAGAGATTCCCCCAAGGCCACATATGGTTAAGCTTATCTGCCCTGGGAGAGGCGGATCCCCTCCGACATCAGATTTCCTGGTTTAAATGGGCATTTTAATTTTATTTGAGCAACACTAATTATTCTCTATTATATTTATAAGTTTTTGAGAGAAATAAAAAGTCGAAAAACAACAAAATTCGTAAATCGGCCGGGCCAGAAAATAGGCGGGAATATGGCTTCCGGGAAGGTAAAGTCACTTTGACATCATGGCGGCCATTATTTTAAAGTAAACTGTACAAGAGTTAATAATGCAACGATAATAACTTTCATAATATAATACGAGTGGGCGAGCATATATCCAAAAGCATCATATCATATACATTAATTTAATAAAGTGCCAGTTCTGTTTGGTTCAAAGGGGCTTAACTCTTATCGGAGTTTAATAAGTGCTTTTTTCCTGGCTGTTTTTCTTGTGTGATTATGTAACCTGATAATGGTGCCCATTTAAATGAGTGAAACTGACGTAAATATCTCGCTGATGTATCTAAAATCATGTATGTGGGTGTTGGGCTTATGATATAATATATGGGATAGTCGAACACTAGTTCCGGCAACTTCATATATGTATATACAGTGCATGGTAATACATTCCGTGTTCGATATAGTTTTCAGTTTATCTGCTTGACAAACAGACAATAACTTGGTCATATTCAAAAGAAAAAAAATAACTTGGTCATATTGTCAAGAAAACCATGATAAAAACGGAATATTCTTCAGTTCTGTTACTTCGTGGGGTTTTTTTTCAGAATTATCTGTTTGAAATCGTATAACAAATTTACAATAACAATATATTATTGCATTTTTACGGTAAGTTACTGGCACCTTTGCTGCCAGTAAGTTACTGTAATAATTACAGTGACATTCTACTGTAAATTTTACAGTAAGTTACTGGCACCTTTGCTGCCAGTAACTTACTGTAAAATTTACAATAATTTGTTTACAGTGTATGTTAGTTGGATCATTTTGCTCTATACCCTCAGTCCGTGAACAAAGCTATTACGTGTTAAGAGAACAATGGAAGTGTTTAATCTGCTCCGACTATTTTACACTGTTACGCATGTAAACATATTAAATATTAATTCTGACCAAGGATGCGGTATGTTACTTGGTTTGCTCATTTTGCTCTGTACCCTCAGTCCGTGTACAAAACCGTTACGTGTTAGGAGAACAATGGAAGTGGATGTGGAGACTGCCCATAAACAGAACTCTTTGTTCCTTTTCCGGTCTGCTCCGACAATTCATACCAGGCAGGTTCAGCAAAAATTCCATGTTACTAAGACCATGTAGTTAATTTCACTATATGAAAGAAATGCATTGTGAAAGAGGCTGACACTATTATCAGTGGGTCTGCTGCCCACTTTATCAGGTTAAATGAAATTCTATCCCATGGTGAGATCAATTTCAGATTAATTTGAGGAGACTCACATTAGTTTCGGCACATGATCCTATATGAACTTTTCAAATGAACTTGAAATTTAAATTTTCATTGAATATTTTGAACTTTTATGAAATTTGAATTCGAATTTTATATTGAAATTTTAATTCGAATTGATATTGGAAATTTAAATTTGAATTTGAAATTCGAACTCGACATTTGATTTTGAACTTTAAGTTGAAATTTGATATTTTATATCGGAACTTGAATTTGAATTTCAATTTGAAATTTCAATTTAAACATTCGACTTAAAAAATTTCAATGGAATTATCTTCACAATTGGCTTGTAATGCTCATCATTTTATTATGAGGGAAGTAAACCAAACACCCGTTCGCCTGACAAGGCCAAACCTGGAAGGAACAATTGGGAATTTGATAAATTTACGAATAAAGTGAAAGTATAATAATGCAATCTCCCTTCGCTCGTACTATAATTCAAGCTATTCAAAGTCTCACGAGATTAGACGAGTGACTTCGCCCTTCTCCATTTCGGAAGAGCGAAAACTCTCAGACATATGCCGAATCGGGATTAATTAGATTTGAATTATGTTGTATAATTATATATTTATTTATATATATTAACTGTTGCACACTTATAGAAATAAGTCGAGGACAAATATCCTCTACAACTGTGATCACTGTGATCAATGTAATAAGAACAAAAGGATGAATACTAGGTTATATTTACCAACAAACTATATATATGCCTATCGGGTTTTTTCTATGTAAAGTTGCCTCACATGACGGATTTGCCGTATACAGTACTTGCAAAACAATCAGTGTTTCTGTGGGGAATTTCAGCATTGCTCTACAGTGTACCAATCCCTAGGTTATTGACAACAGTTCCCAAGTTCAAGAATGCGGCGAACATGGTAACTGGTGATATAAGAAAATGACTGAGTCTCAGAAGAATAGATACTATCTCCAAATAAACTATTTCTATTCAAAAAAGTACAAGAGCACACCCAATCTGGTGAACTGACTCTCCTCTCAACCATATATGAAGAATACAAATTGCAGGATTATCTAGAAAATATATTAAAAAAACCCAGATCATAGACGAACAATAACAAAACTACGAATCAGCTGTCAAAAACTAAAATCATATACAAATTAAGTTAGGTCAATACAGCAAATAAATGTCAAATAAAGTCTTACTGTTCAATGTTATACCGGTATATCTCTCAGAGCCCGTATTAACGTGCTAATCTCTATACAGTCCGTGCCAACGTGCAGAAATCGCGTTCCTGTATTTCTATAGTCCACAACGATCAGCTGTTGTCCAGTTTCCGTCAGTACAATTACGTAGATAACAAAACGGTCAAACACACAAGAGTAATCCAACAGGAATATATATAATCCAGCAGTCAGTATAATCTCGGCTCTGCTCATTGCCGTATCTCACCATTAGGTTCACAGCTGATCTATTACTGAAATACTTAGACAAAGCGCTCAGAGTGAACGGACGTGTTTTTGTGTTCTAGACTACCAAACCAGCCTAGCTTTCCAGCCTTTGTGTTCCTCTGCGGCCTTTGTTCCCCGGGCTTTACAGGATTACCTAAACTACAACAACAGCGAGAGAAACCAGCCAGCCATATTTTACTTCAGCCTAGCTTTGCCTGCCAGTCTTTGTGTCTCCCGGCAGTCTCTGTTCCCCGGGCGTTTCAGGACTTCACTTTACCTACCAAATCAGCGGAAGAAATCGACAAGCCTACACTCAGGACGGAATACAAACCAGAGCTAAGTTTTTCAATTCAATTTCTGCACTTAATTCACTCTGTATAATAACACCACATTTTTGGTTTCCAAGTCAACCTCCCCCCGATAACCACAAAATGTCCCAACCCCCTGCATCTGATCAGTCGGCAAACAGAAAACGCCAGCGCGGCGAGGAAATCAACACGGAAAAATCCCCACCCACCAAAAAACAACGAGCCCTACCCGAAAGGCCTAGTCTTTTGAATTTTGTGGCTATCATTCACAGCCTTACTCAGATAAAAGCCACGAGCTTACCCAAAGCCAAAGTTGCAAAAGACATCCAACAACAAGCCGGAGACGTAAAAACAGTCTATGAATTACCCGGAGGAGACCTCAAAATCCACTGCCATTCTAAAACACAGTATGAAAAACTACTCAGGTTAGACCTCCTAGCTGGCAAACCCGTCTCAGTAAAACAGTATCAGCAAAAAAGAGAGCAACGCAAAGGCGTAATTTATGGAATTGATCTAAGTGTTAAGCTAGACGATATTAGAACTACTCTTTCGAAACAAAACGTAGTATTCGCTAAAAGACTGCAAAAGGACAAAACGGATACAACCAGCATAATGTTAGTATTCAACGGAAATAAACTTCCAGATACTGTCTGCCTATGGTTACGTAACATCACAGTCAAGCCATTCTATGAAACCCCCAAAAGATGTTTTAATTGCCAAAAAATTTCTTCTCACTCAGCTAGAAACTGCAAAGCCAGCGTTGTATGTCCCAAATGTTCAGGGCCCCATAGCTACGAGCACTGCACAGAAACCCATAAAAAATGCGCAAACTGCAAGCAGAATCATAGCTCCGCCTGGAAAGGGTGTATTTACTATAAAAATGCTAAGGCAGTCCAGTATATTAGAGCAGACAAAGGCATCTCCTACGCAGAAGCAGTCAGAGAAACAAAAGTGAACCAAAAACTCAGAGAAACAATAGACCTTCGAAAACCTGTGAGCGAAGTAGCGATTAACAATAAGGCACCAGTGACAGAACAAACAATGGAGTCAGAAACCGCGGACAAGCCCGAAACAATTAGCATGAGTAAAATCGAATTCCTAGGCTTTATTAACATTGTTATTAACTCAGTCCACAATGCCAACCTCAAAACAAATAAAGCTGACATAATAGCCCGCATTGCTCAAGACTTCTTAAATTGGGAATTTAACCCCAAAGAAATAATAGCATGGGGATTCAATCCAAAATACAAAAGAAAAACATCAACTCCCAAGAAAAACAATAGCGCTCTCAACACCTCTATATGAGAACACCCGGGACAATAGGTTAGACCCACCGCGTAATACATAACAACCCAATTTTCAACAAACAACTCACCATACTCCAATGGAATGCCCGAAGCATCGCGAAAAACGGGGACAATCTTAAAGTCTTAGTAAATGAAATAAGCCCAGATATAATTTGTGTTCAGGAAACTTTTCTGAAGCCAGGAAAAAATAAATTTACAATAAACGGATATAAGCCGTATAGATCAGACAGACTTACAGGTGCACTAGGGGGAACCTCATATTAATAAAAGAGGACCTGATTCACATAGAACTAGATAAAAGCCCTACCAGTGACGATCTCGAATGGCACGCTATTCAGGTCTTCTTCAATAACAAACCTATTAACATCATTAATTTATATGCCCCAGGAAGTCTAAAGAAAATCTCCCCAAAAGAACTGGACAACATCACAAAGAAATTTAACTCTCCTATTATCATATGCGGTGATTACAACAGTCATAACCCCATTTGGGACGACACTTGCACTAAGGCAGACGAAAAAGGTCAAGTAGTGGAAAAATGGCTTGACCAAAACAACCTATGCTATTTAAATAATGGCCACGGGACGCGAATAGACATGAACACCGGTAAACTATCTGCAATAGATTTAACTATTGTCTCCCCTGATCTAGCTATTAAATCCGAATGGGAAGTGATTCCCGACACGCTTGACAGCGACCACTTCGCCATTCTGACGAAAATTAGTATAAAACCGGACTCTGAAAGGACAGACGCCCCTCCAAAATTTCAGTACTCCAAAGCCGACTGGAAAAGCTTCCAGAAAGACTGTCAAAGCCTAAATCATGACGAGATATTCAATTCCGATCCAGAGATGTTTAATGAAAACATTACAAATTCACTACTAAAAATAGCACAAAAATATATTCCGATATCACAACAGCGCCACAACAAAAACCCGGTACCCTGGTGGAACCCAGAGTGTGCAAAGAATATTGCGGCCAAAAAGAAGGCACTAAGAAAATTCAAAAAAAGTAGGCTCCAAAGTGATCACGCGAACTACAAGGAACTCAAAATCATAGCTGAAAAAAGTGTCAAAGAAGCTAAATCCAAATGCTGGGAAGACTTTTGCAACACTATAGATACCAAAACCAATTCAAAAAAAGTATGGAACAAAATAAAAAATATACAAGGAAAGTTAACAAACACAGTCCCTGTACTGAACAAAACTAAAAAAACGAACAAGGAAAAGGCAGAACACCTCGCCGAATCTTTCGCTTCGAACAGTAGCGATAGCAACCTGAAACCAGAATTCAGAAAAATTAAGGAGGAAACAACGATAGAAAACGATTTGGACGATCATTTAGAAAACTATCTCAATGCAGACTTCAACATTAATGAATACCGCAAAGCTATACACTGTAAAAAAGAGAGCTCACCTGGTGAAGACAAACTAGGATACACGATCCTTAAACACCTACCAAATAGAACACAGAAACTAATTTTGAAACTAATTAATGTCAGCTGGCAGAGCAAACAACTTCCAAGTAAATGGAAAACATCTATCGTTATCCCAATCCCAAAACCAGGTAAAGATCCATCAGACAGCAACTCTTACCGCCCAATTTCTCTCACTTCAAATCTATGCAAAATAATGGAAACCATGGTAAAAAATAGACTGGAATTTCATATGGAAAACAATAACTTATTAAACAAAACCCAAAGCGGCTTTCGTAAGAACAGAAGTACATTAGACCATATAGCCAGGTTACAACACTCAATAAAAAAGGGGAATGCCAAACATCAGTACACATTAGGTATCTTCCTAGACATAGAAAAAGCATTTGACCTTGTATGGCAGGACGGCATAATTATTCAATTAAGCAAACTTGGAATTAAGGGGAGAATGCAACACTGGATAAAAAACTTCCTAAACAATAGAAATTTTAAAGTTCGCATAGGAAACACCCTATCCACAGACCATGAATTAGACAACGGTACCCCTCAGGGAAGCGTCATAAGCCCCACCCTTTTTAACATCCTCATCAATGGCCTAGCCAATGAAATTGACACCAAACACCCAGAAGTAGAACAGTCTCTATTTGCTGACGATTCTGCCCTCTGGAAAACCGCACGTTCCATAAAAAAATTGACAGGTATAATGCAAAATACACTAGATACAATTAGCGGCTGGGCGGATAAATGGGGCTTCAAATTTTCCGCCCTAAAAACAACGGGCATTATATTTTCAAACAATAAACACATTGACGTTAATCTAACACTAGGAGGTCAGAAAATTGAATTCAGAAATAGTGTTAAATACCTAGGTATGATCTTTGACAGAAAACTCACGTGGAAAGACCACATCGACCAACTAGTCCTCTGGTGCAATAAAGACCTGAACCTCATGAGGTGTGTGTCTGGGACAAACTGGGGAGCGAGTAAATATAGTCTGATAAAATTATACCAAACCTTAATCAGGTCAAAAATAGATTACGGGTCCATCGCATACCAATCAGCATGTAAAACACAACTAAAAAGAATAGACAGCATCCAATATTCTGCTCTAAAAATAGCTACTGGAGCCTTCAAGGGAACCGCCTTATGTAGTCTTCAAATAGAAACCAATGAGAAACCTCTTCGTTTAAGACGAGAGGAACTGTCCCTGAAATATGCAGGAAAAACTAGAGCTAAGGGCGATAATCACCCATGCCACAAAATGTTTGAAGATAACAGTGAATATGAATATTTAAAGAAAAACTGGGAAAAAGACTCCGCCCCCCTCGGCTATACCGTAAATAACCTATTCCAAGAGCACGAAATTCCCATCGCACACATCTGCGACACAGACAAAATCATTACACCACCCTGGGAATTAGAGTCGCCCCACGTGGACACAAGTATTCACGACTACCTCACAAAGAAGGACAACCCAGACTTCATAAGAGCCACCACCCTTGAATATATCAACCAAAACTGGAAAAATTACTTAAAAATCTATACAGACGGATCGAAAAACACAAGTAATAACACAGGATCAGCTTTTGTTATACCTGAGCTCAACATACAAAATGGTTTCAAACTACCAGACAATATGTCTGTATACACTAGTGAACTGATTGCCATAATTAAGGCTCTCGAATGGATCATCGAGCACAAACCAATCCGTGCGGTGATACTCAGTGACTCCCTTAGTGGACTCACATCAATCAAAAATTCTATATCTGACAGTAGACCTGATCTCATACACAAAATAGAATGTATATGTACACAAATACACAACGAGGGTATAGACGCCATCTTAGCATGGGTCCCCGCGCATGTCAACATCAGAGGTAACGAAGCAGCCGACAAAACTGCCAAAGACAGTCTTGCTAAAACTACACACGATGTGCCAATAGGATTAGGATATAAAGAACTCAACACTATCATTAGACGCAAAATAGATAGCAAGTGGCAAAAGGAATGGAACGAAGAAGAACGTGGACGGTGGTTACATAAGATCCTTGATGGAGATAAAAGACAAGCCCAGGGACTCCAGTTAGACAATAAACGAGATGACCGCATAATCACCAGATTAAGACTAGGCAAAACCGGACTTAAATCACATCTGTCCATGCTTCTGAAAAACACCTCACCACTCTGTACCGCATGCAACAATGTAGAAGAAACAATAGAACATGTGCTACTTGAATGCCCAATCCACAACCAACAACGTGTGGCACTTAGAAACGAATTAAAAAAATTCAACACTGCCTTAACATTACCAGCGTTATTAAACCCTAAGCCCCCCATTAGAAATCAGGTATTCAAGTCCTTGATAAATTTTATCAAAACTGCTGGTTATTACTCCAGTATATAATACTACCGCCGTACATGCGCAGTCAGCTTTTTTTTTTTTTTTTTTTTTCCACATAATCAACTACTAGTACACCAAGTACTGTGACACGATTTGATAGAGGCCAAATCATTCTTCTGACTTAAACAAATGGTATGGTTGCATCGGAGATACCTTGATATTGAGGGCCGTGTGCACCATAGCCATACAAAACATTATGGCCATAATAAACTATCCATACATAACATCCGGCCAAAATGTCACAGACACATTTAGAAATAACATAGGCATGGCAACAACGGAGTTACCTTGATATTGAGGGCCGTCTGTTCCACTGTCCTACAAAACAAACGATGGCCAAATCTAATTGAATTCATGACAACATTAGCACGGCCAAATCGCATATAGCGAGCGGTAATCGCATATAGCGAGCGGTATTCGGCATAAAATATAGGAAATGGTGATGGCGGAGTTACCTTGATATTGAGGGCCGTCTATCTCATTGTCCTACAAATTCCTTATGGCCATCAAACGATAATGCATATAGAAATAATACTGTGCCGTTTATTTGTGTATTCACCTAGTACTGAATCTATCGAAATGTTTAGTTATTTATTCATTTGTTTATCTATTTGCTGTCTTAATTATATATTGCTATTCATATTATGTGACTGACATTCGGGGCGTGCCTGTTGTTGGGAGGAAGATATATCAAATTATTGCATCGAAAAACAATAGAAAACAAGAATGACTACAAGCCTTCTATTTCATATGATACAGGCACACCGAAGACCACAGACGAGTTGGACAAGACCTGAAACAGAAGACGGATGACGATTACAAGAATACCTACAGCGCCTTGAGTGACAACGCCGCATAGCAAGAACACCCAGAATCAGAATACTCGACCCTAGACCACACCGGACACGCTACCACTTAGATGTTACCGAACGGACACCTCAACACAGAATATGATCCTTTGACTTTCACGTAATATAGGACGTAGACCTGCCGTTCTGTACCCCACTACACATTCCAAGCAATTGTTACAGGCACAGATTTCTGGAAGGACCCACCCTGTTCCCAAGGGCGTCGTTAGGGAAGTCGTCTCGAAGAATCCTGAAAACGCCCTGGTCCTCCCAGTTTTTTCTGGACGGCTTTGTGCGTACTATGGGGTACCGAGACAAAGGAATCATCCACGCGATTATAACAAATATTTTCCAGTATAAAAACCAATTACAGACTTAACGACTTGTACATAGCGACTCTTCTCTACTAGTATTTATATTTCCTCATTGTTATTGTTATTCATTATTTAATTATTTATTTTAATACCTAGCGCTGCAAAAGATCTCAAATTAACAAAGAAATGTACCGTGAAATTTAAATAAAACATTGAGTTGATGGGCCGCGAAATCCGTATGGGAAGCGGCCCTTAAACTACAATTTCAATCAATAATCTCGGGTAACGGTAATGTCCAGTAACACGATCTTATGCACCCAAATAGAAATCGTCTGAATCTCCTCCCGATCACTAAACGTCGAGCTATTTATACTTTTATCTGAAATTCGAGATTATTCTATCAGATCAAGAAACTTCCATCGGTATAGCAATGACGTAAGATTTAACCCAGATACGATTACAACTTCTAGGAAGCTCGAAAATGATTAACCTTATAACAGTATATACAAGCGTATAGATAGATGGCGCTGTGACCGTATTAACATTATCATGTTTCTTCGTATTTCGGCCATTTAAATTTTGATAAATCGGTCACGATTGCTTCGAGAGCATTCTATTATTATAATCACATAATAGAAGGTCAACAAGTCCACCTCAGTTCTACTATTCTAGAACTATCTTCAGTGTCTAACTTTATACTGTAATACCATGACATACCCTAAGATGCGAGTGGGTCTGTCGCCAGTGTACCCAAAATGTAGTAGAAGATGAAGTACACTTCTTACTATACTGTCCTCGACATAACAAAAACAGAGATTATATAAACCAAACTATCCACAGTAACAGACTCCCGCCCCATACGGAAATTGTAAAAACTAAATATATATTAAATCCCCAGAGAGACAGTGCTTCAAAAATAGCAAGTCTGGTACACCAAATGTACCCGTCAAGGCTCAGCCTTAACCCTTCATCAAAAGATCGGCTGGACATCCCTTAACTAGAGTTTCTACATCAACACACCGGCAACTCCATGTTCTTTTCTAGGATTTTTTCTATAGGGTTTTTCTAGAATTACTACTAACCCAAACTGTTGGTTAAATCGATACTAACTAATAATTATTGCGTTGCTATAGTATTGTATAGTAATTATATTGTTTTCCACACTTGTGCCGTTTTACGAGTCGTGCAATAAACATATTGTATTGTATTGTATTGTTGTTTTGCTTTGGTACAATGAATTGAATTGAGTTAAATGTAGACTGTCTCATTATAAGAGTTACAAAATCCCCAGCCCAAGGGAATTATCTACAAAATTGACTGCTCCTGCCAGGAAAGTTACACCGGAGAAACCATGCGACCCCTCAACGTCCGCATCAAGGAACATAAGGCCTCCAGCAACAAAACAGATGGAAAATCAGCCATTTCTGACCACCTGACGGAACACCCAGGACACCAGATAAATTGGCAAAACATTCACAAACTTTCTATCCATCAGACTGACCAAACAAAGAGAAGACTACAGGAAGCCATTCACATCAAAAGACACAAGCCGGCAATCAACCGAGACAGTGGACAGTTTGTACCGAGTGCCTATGAAAGCCTTATCAGCTTAGATGGAGATTATCACCGTGACCGTTAATTTTTTTTTTTTTCATTATCCTTTATGTACTTCTCACACATTATGCTATTTATCCATGTTTATCCCATAGCAATTGTATATGCCCACATATAATAGATTTAATATTATTGTCACCTCTAATAATGCGGTCACCTCGAATTTAATCTGCAATCACCTATTGTCTATACGCAGCTTAGAGGATTAGTTAGATTACAATAGTCACACTCACTGTTTGATTATTTTTTATATGCCTGACATCACTAGCTCATGGAGGACCTATTGTACTATGATTGTTTTGTGACCTTTGTTTGCCTGTTAATCATTTGTATAAATACCCTCATCTGTACTATGTAGTTTCATCCAGACTCAGCGCTTAGAGTGAACGGATGTGTTTTTGATCTGCCAAGCCAGCCTAAACTTCCAAGCCTTTGTGTTCCACTGCGGTTCCCCGGCGTTACAGGATTACCAAACTACAACAAGAGCGAGAGAAACCAGCCAGCCAGAGCTAAGTTTTGAATTGAACTTTCTGCACATAGACTAATATTTCCTATCACTAAAGTCACTCCTTACCAAATAACAACTAGTCCTGATCTTAACAAAACCAAATCAAACAATGGAAGCCTCCCAATCCACCGTAAAAACACCTAAAAGGAAGCTATCAGAAATCAACACTGAAAAATCCCCACCCACCAAAAAACATCGAGCCCTCCCCGAAAGGCCTAGTCTTTTCAATTTTGTGGCTGTCATACACAGCCTTACCCAAATCAAAGCCACGAGCTTACCCAAAGCCAAAGTTGCGAAAGACATCCAACAACAAGCCGGAGACGTAAAAACAATCTATGAATTACCCGGAGGAGACCTCAAAATCCACTGCCAATCTAAAACACAGTATGAAAAACTCCTTAGGTTAGACCTCCTAGCTGGCAAACCCGTCTCGGTAAAACAGTATCAACAAAAAAGAGAGCAATGCAAAGGCGTAATTTATGGAATTGATCTAAGTGTTGGGCTAGACTATATTAGAACTACTCTCTCGAAGCAAAATGTAGTATTCGCTAAAAGACTGCAAAAGGACAAAACAGATACAACTAGCATAATGTTAGTATTCAATGGAAGTAAACTCCCAGATACTGTCTGTCTATGGACCCGTAATGTCACAGTCAAGCCCTTCTACGAAACCCCAAAAAGATGTTTTAATTGCCAGAAGATTTCTTCTCACACAGCCAAAAACTGCAAAGCCAGTGTTGTATGTCCCAAATGTTCAGGGCCCCATAGCTACGAGCACTGCACAGAAACCCATAAAAAATGCGCAAACTGCAAGCAGAATCATAGCTCAGCTTGGAAAGGGTGTATTCACTACAAAAATGCTAAAGCAGTTCAGTACATTAGAGCCGACAAAGGCATCTCTTACGCAGAAGCAGTAAGAGAAGCAAAAGTGAATCAAAAACTTAGAGAAACAATAAACCTGCGAAAACCTGTGAACGAAGTAGCAATTAACAATAAGGCACCAGTGACAGAACAAACAATGGAGTCAGAAACCGAGGACAAACCCGAAACAATTAGCATGAGTAAAATCGAATTCCTAGGCTTCATTAACATTGTTATTAACTCAGTCCACAATGCCAACCCAAAAACAAACAAAGCTGACATAATAGCTCGCATTGCTCAAGACTTCTTGAATTGGGAATTTAACCCCAAAGAAATAATAGCATGGGGATTCAATCCAAACTACAAAAGAAAAACATCAACTCCCAGGAAACACAATAACGCCCTCAACACCTCTATATGAGAACACCAGGGACAATAGGTTAGACCCACCGCGCAACACATAACAACCCAACTTTCAATAAACAACTCACCGTACTACAATGGAATGCAAATAGCATTGCAAAACACGGAGACAATCTCAAAATCTTAGTAAATGAAATAAGCCCTGACATCATATGTATACAAGAAACATTTCTTAAGCCAGGAAAAAATAAATTTGCAATAAAAGGATATACGCCATATAGACAAGACAGACTAAACGGCCCAAAGGGAGGCAACCTCACACTAGTTAAGGAAGAACTCATACAGCTAGAATTAGACAAGAGCCCAGAAAATGAAGACCTCGAATGGCAAGCTATACGGGTGTTCCAAAATAATAAACCTATAAATATAGTGAACCTGTACTCCCCTGGCACTCTAAAAACAATATCACAAAAAGAACTTAACAAAATCACCCAAAAATATGACTCGCCAATTATAATCTGCGGCGATTATAATAGCCATAATCCAATCTGGGACGAAACCTGCACCACGTCAGATGATAGGGGTAAATCAGTAGAAAAATGGTTAGATGATAATAACCTCGTATTCCTGAACTCGGGAGAAGGGACTAGAATAGATATGCGAACCGGTAAACTCACTGCAATTGACCTAACAATAGTCTCTCCCGAACTAGCAGTTAAATCAGAATGGGCAGTCCTACCAGATACACTAGACAGCGACCACTTTCCAATCCTGACTAAATTTAGCATGAAACCAGATTTTGAACAGACAGACCCTCTCCCACGCTTCCAATACTCCAAGGCAGACTGGAAAAGCTTCCAAAACGATTGCCAAAGTCTAATACATGACGATATAGTTAGTAATGATATAGAGACTTTCAATGAAAATATAACCAGCAAACTTCTAAACATAGCACAAAAACATATTCCAGTTACGAATAAGCGACCCAACAAAAATCCAGTGCCTTGGTGGGACCAAGAGTGTGGAAAGAACATCGCAGCAAAGAAAAAAGCACTCAGAAAATTCAAAAAAAGCCGGCTCCAGAGTGATCATGAAATATATAAGGAACTGAAAAGAATAGCAGAAAAAAGCGTCAAAGAAGCCAAATCAAGATGCTGGGAAGATTTCTGCAACACTATAGATACGAAAACTAACTCAAAGAAAGTATGGAATAAAATAAAAAGCATTCAAGGGAAAGCAACTAACACAATACCCGTACTAAACAAAACAAAGAGAACTAATCTCGAAAAGGCAGAATATCTTGCTGAATCATTCGCATCAAACAGTAGCGATAGCAACCTGAAACCAGAATTCAGAAAAATCAAACAAGAAACGATCCTGGAAAATGACACAAATGATTATATAGAAAACTACCTTAACGGAGACTTTAATATCAATGAATACAGAAAAGCTTTACACTCTAAAAAAGAAAGTTCACCCGGCGAAGACAAACTAGGGTATACAATCCTAAAGCACCTACCAAACACCACTCAGAAACTAATCCTAAAACTAATTAATGTGAGCTGGAAGACCAAACAACTCCCGAACAAATGGAAATCATCTATTGTTATCCCAATACCAAAACCTGGTAAAGACCCATCAGATGGTAAGTCATATAGGCCGATCTCACTCACGTCAAATTTATGCAAAATTATGGAAACCATGGTCAAAAACAGACTTGAATATCACCTGGAAAGCAACCACTTGTTAAACAAAACACAAAGCGGTTTTCGGAAAAAAAGAAGTACTTTAGACCACATAGCCAGACTCCAACACTCAATCAAAAAGGGTAATGCCAAACACCAATATACATTAGGCATTTTCTTGGATATAGAAAAGGCGTTTGACCTTGTATGGCAGGACGGGATTATCACCCAATTAAACAACCTAGGAATTAAGGGCAGGATACAACACTGGATAAAAAATTTTCTTCATGACCGAAACTTCAAAGTTCGTATTGGTAACACCATGTCCATGGACCACCAGCTAGATAACGGCACCCCACAGGGCAGCGTCATAAGCCCCACCCTTTTTAACATCCTGATTAATGGCCTGGCCAACGAAATTGACACAAAACATCCTGAAATTGAACAATCACTTTTTGCTGATGATGCTGCCATGTGGAAATCTGCTGGCTCGATAAAAAAATTAACAAGTATAATGCAAAAGGTACTAAATACAGTCAGCGACTGGGCCGATAAATGGGGATTCAAATTTTCAGCTGTCAAAACTACCGGTGTACTATTCTCAAATAAACAAAACACAGACATCACGCTATCACTAGGAGGCCAGAAAATCGAGTTTAAGAATAGTGTCAAATACCTAGGAATGATCTTCGACCGAAAACTCACTTGGAAAGACCACATCGACCAATTAATTATTCGGTGTAACAAGGACCTGAACCTTATGAGGTGCGTATCGGGTACCAACTGGGGGGCCAATAAACATAGCTTAATCAAATTATATCAAACACTCATCAGATCCAAAATAGACTATGGTTCAATCGCTTACCAATCAGCATGCAAGACCCATTTGAAAAGAATAGACAGCATTCAGTATTCGGCATTAAAAATAGCCACCGGGGCGTTCAAAGGAACTCCATTATGTAGTCTACAAATAGAAACTAATGAAAAACCCTTACATTTAAGACGAGAAGAGCTGTCAATGAAATATGCAGGGAAAACAATAGCCAAGGGCGAAAACCACCCATGCCACAAAATTTTTGGCCCAAAAACCGAATACGAATTCCTAAAAAGGAAATGGGAAAAGACTCAGCACCATTCGGTTACACGATAGAACGGCTATTCCAAGAACACGACATCCCTATCTCTTGTATCTCTGACACTGACAAGGTCAATAGACCACCATGGCAACTAATCACACCACACGTGGACACGAATATACATAGCTACATCACCAAACAGGACAACCCAGAGCATATAAGGGTCACTGCCCTCGAATATATTGACACACATTGGAAAAATCGCTTGAAAATATATACAGACGGCTCCAAAAACACAAGTCACAATACAGGTTCTGCATTCGTTATACCAGAACTTGACATTCACGAAGGTTTCAAACTACCAGACAATATGTCTGTATACACCACTGAATTAGTCGCCATAATCAAGGCTCTCGAATGGGTTCTTCAGAACCGACCTGTTTCCACCGTTATTCTTAGCGATTCCTTAAGCGGACTGGTATCTATAAAGAACTCCAAATCCGACAGCAGACCTGACCTCATACACGAAATAGAAATTTTATGTACACAAATACGAGACAATGACATTGACGCCATTTTAGCTTGGATACCCGCCCACGTGGACGTTAGGGGAAATGAAGCCGCCGATAGGACAGCCAAAGACAGCCTCACCAAAACTGCACCTGACGTGCATATAGGACTAGGAACCAAAGAACTGAATTCTATCATTAAAACCAGAATAGATAGTAAATGGGAGAAGGAATGGAACGAAGAAAACCGAGGTAGATGGCTACATAGTATTCTAGATAAGGGGAAAAGAAGGAGTTTTGGATTCCAGCTAGACAGTAAACGTGACGACCGCATCATCACAAGATTAAGACTAGGCAAAACAGGACTAAAATCTCACTTATCTAAGCTAATAAAAAACACATCACCACTATGCACTTCATGCAACAACGAAGAAGAAACGATAGAACATTTTATACTCAAATGCCCAAAACATGACCTCTATCGCCGAACACTGGAAAACGAACTCAAAAACTTAAATGTCCCTCTGTCGTTGGCTTCTATATTAAATCCTAAACCACCTCTTACAAACAAAGTATACTCCACCTTACTAGCTTACATCAAATCGACTGACTATCACTCTACCATTTAATACTATATGGTTACACCAAGACACCAATAAACCTAGGACCAAATTTGAATAAATGTAGCACGCTTAGAGTCAAAACTATTTTACAGGGGCGGAAATAAGGGTCAGTGATCAGAAATGACTGATCAAATTTGGACACTAACCAATCAAAATGCCATAGCAATAACATAGACAAATTCACTGATCAAATTAAAAGCTCCTAATAACGAGCTCTGACCAAATTGTGTTCCCTTATTTCCAACCCTCGTGAACGAATGTTAACCGTCCGGTTTTCATGCAGGGGCAGAAGACTGGAGGTTATATCAAACATTCACAATCGGCTTTAACTATAATAATATTTTTATTTATAATATTTAGTACCTAATTATTTATTGCTATTGATCATGTGTGACTTAGATCACGATAGTGCCAGTCGATGGCAAAAAATAACACCAGAAAACAAGAAACTACAAACTCTTCTATTCTTTGTAATACAGGCACAGCACACTGAAGACAACACACGAGTAAGACCAGCCATGAAACAGAACACCTATGACGACAAATATTATGAAACAGCACCAAATGGAGATGAACATGATGAAGATCATCATCGTCGGTCCACAAGAACGTCCAGAATACTCGACCCTGTACCACGCCAGACACGCTACCCCACCGAACTGAGCAACCAGAATACCAAATCCTAAACCACACAGACACGCTATATATGACACCGAAATGACGCCACAACACAGAATATCATCCTTTGACTTTCACACAATATAGGACGTAGACCTGCCGTCCTGTGCCCCAATACACACTCCAAGCAATTGTTACAGGCACAGATTTCTGGAATAACCCACCCTGTTCCCAAGGGCGTCGTTAGGGAAGTCGATTAGAAAAATCCTGAAGACGCCCATGGTTCTCCCAGTTTTTTCTGGACGGCTTTGTGCGTACAAAGGGGTACCAAGACAAAGGAATCATCCACGCGATTAGACCTACAGTGAACTCATATTTACTAGTATAGCTTAACCAAAAAAACCCGAAAGAGACTTACGAACTTGTACATAGCGACTCTTATTTACTTCTATTTATATCTCCTGCTAATCTATCATTGTTATCTATCATTATTTATTTATTTATTCATTTATTTATTTATATATTTAGCGCTGGAAAAGATATTAAAAGAAAACAAAGAAATGTACCGCGAAATCCAAATAAAACATTGAGTTGATGGGCCGCGAAATCCGAATGGGAAGCGGCCCTTAAACTACAATTTCAATCAATCAATGTAGTTTCATTCCAAGAACACGACATTCCTATCTCTTGTATCTCTGACACTGATAAGGTCAATAGACCACCATGGCAACTAATCACACCACACGTGGACACGAATATACATAGGTACATCACCAAACAGGACAACCCAGAGCATATAAGGGTCACTGCCCTCGAATATATTGACACACATTGGAAAAATCGCTTGAAAATATATACAGACGGCTCCAAAAACACAAGTCACAGTACAGGATCTGCATTCGTTATACCAGAACTTGACATTCACGAAGGTTTCAAACTACCAGACAATATGTCTGTATACGCCACTGAATTAGTCGCCATAATCAAGGCCCTCGAATGGGTTCTTCAGAACCGACCGGTTTCCACCGTTATTCTTAGCGATTCCTTAAGCGGACTGGTATCTAGAGAGAACTCCAAATCCGACAGCAGACCTGACCTCATACACGAAATAGAAATGTTATGTACACAAATACGAGACAATGACATTGACGCCATTTTAGCTTGGATTCCCGCCCACGTGGACGTTAGGGGAAATGAAGCCGCCGATAGGACAGCCAAAGACAGCCTCACCAAAACTGCACCTGACGTGCATATAGGACTAGGAACCAAAGAACTGAATTCTATCATTAAAACCAGAATAGATAGTAAATGGGAAAAGGAATGGAACGAAGAAAACCGAGGTAGATGGCTACATAGTATTCTAGATAAGGGGAAAAGACAGAGTTGTGGATTCCAGCTAGACAGTAAACGTGACGACCGCATCATCACAAGATTAAGACTAGGCAAAACAGGACTAAAATCACACCTCTCTAAGCTAATAAAACACATCACCACTATGCACCTCATGCAACAACGAAGAAGAAACGATAGAGCATTTTATACTCAAATGCCCAAAACATGACCCCTATCGCCGCACACTGGAAAACGAGCTCAAAAACTTAAATGTCCCTCTGTCGTTGGCTTCTATATTAAATCCTAAACCACCGCTTATAAACAAGGTATACACCACCTTACTAGCTTACATCAAATCGACTGACTATTACTCTACCATTTAATACTATATGGTTACACCAAGGAACCAAAGACCAAATTTAAATAAATGTAGCACGCTTAGAGTCAAAACTATATTACAGGGGCAGAAATAAGGGTCAGTGATCAGAAATGACTGATCAAATTTGGACACTAACCAATCAAAATGTCATAGCAATAACATAGACAAATTCACTGATCAAATTAAAAGCTCCTAATAATGAGCACCGATCAAATTGTGTTCCCTTATTTCCAACCCTCTTTAACGAATGTTAACCGTCCGGTTTTCTAGCAAGGGCAGAAGACTGGAGGTTATATCAAAGATTCACAATCGGCTTTAATTATAATAATATTTTTATTTATAATATTTAGTACCTAATTAATTATTGCTATTGATCATGTGTGACTTAGATCACGATAGTGCCTGTCGGTGGCAAAAAATAACACCAGAAAACAAGAAACTACAAACTCTTCTATTCTTTGTAATACAGGCACAGCACACTGAAGACCACAGACGAGTAAGACCAGCCATGAAACAGAGCACCGATGACGACAAATATTATAAAACAGCACCGTGAGTGACAACACCCCAGAAACCACCCTGACCTAGCCATTTCAGTGGAATCACCAAAACCCACACCTTGACCACGGACAATCAACGGAAACAAGAACAGCTTCTACATTCAAACCAAATCGAACAATGCCTACCACAACCACGGACAATTGAAACCATACTCACTGAAGACAACACAGATCAGATGTGCCACACCTGAGATGCCACCGATGTAATATATGATCCTTTGACTTTCACCTATATAGGATGTAGACCTGCCATCCTGTCACCCAATACCCACTCCAAGCAATTGTTACAGGCACAGATTTCTGGAAGAACCCGCCTATGGTTCTCCCAGTTTTTTCTGGACGGCGTTGTGTGTACTGAGGGGTACAAAGACAAAGGAATCACCCACGCGACTACAATATACAATGAACACATACTTACCAATATAACCTAATCAAAAACCAAGCGATGAACCTGTACATAGACAAATCTTCTATTCTAAACTATTTATATCTCCATCCGCACATTTATTATTATTTACTTATTTATTTATTTATTTATTTACGTATTTATTTACTTATTTGTTTGTTTATTTGATAATACAGCACTTGTAAACATCTTTAACAAACTACGAAATGTAACGTGTAATTAAAATAAAACATTGAGTTGATGGGCTGCGAAATCCGTACGGGAAGCGGCCCTTAAACTGCAATTTCAATCAATGTAGTTTCATTAGCTTTGAAAAAGTTGGAAGTATCACCAACGAAACGTCAGCTCTACAGCAATAAAGAAGTTGTTATCCATAGAATAGCCTTGTGTTATGTTACAAAATCTGTCTTTTAACTAGAGTGAATAACACAATTGCCGCAAATTCAAAATACCATTGGTTATCTGCTTTGATAAGCTTGCAGGGGCGGTAACCCTGTGTATAAACTGGGAGAAAAAATTATCAAATATTTCAGCCGTAAAAAGACAATATTTACGACAGAATTTCCCCTGCCTTTTAATTATTTCAACCATCAATGAACGTTTTGTAGTGGTATCTCAAAACACTCACGGCTCACAATTTATATTGGTAAAGCTTTAATTGATGCGAGAGGAAAAATGCCTCTTTTCTCAAAGCACGGTGCAGATAAGAGACGGACCATAAAACCCTGGAGTGTATTTTGTGTCATTTAGATATCCGAGTTTTTCTCCTTGTTTTGTTCCAACTTCTTGAAACCGCGTCTCCTACTTCAGTTGTGAAATGAATTTTAACAAAATGACATGGGAGGGTATCGGATGGCATTGTAAATGTTCTCCATCACAATATCAGCTTATCCATAAACTTATAATTTCATTGTGTGCAGTTATACAATTCCCCATTTTTTATTTCGTAAACTGAAGTAAGGTATAACAATGCATGTTTATACATTTATTTATTATTCTATCATTTACTTTTTTCTAATCATGTACTATGTCCAAGTTGCACATATATTCCAGCTATGTGGAAATTGTCTCGGGCGAATGATGCTATGAGCTGCATGATATGTTAATCTGCTACCGGTCAGGGATATGTTAAAGGAATAGAAAACATATGGTCAAAGTATATTCCATGCGGAAGAGTAATGCCCCCAGTGTCCAAAAACCATAACGGTGATTTTTTGCGATTTTTTCCAACTGAAATAAAAACTCTGAAAGACGCGAAAAAGGCTGCAAATCGACAGGACATAGTCGCCGCCATTGTTAAATTTAGGCTGAATTTGAGCCAATCAGAAAATTCGGATTATTTTGTGCGCTCTGCGCGTGACGTCACTTGGCTCCAAGATTCTCGCTGTTAAAACAGAATAACATGCCGGTATAGTTCAGATTCCCGCAGTGTCTGAAACGACCTGAGAGTATTTATGCAGGGATATTAATTAGAAGACAAGTTTGTGTGTTTGTACGAGTATTTCACAAATACCCTGTCAATATGTCACAATGCGTGGCGTTTGGGTGTTTTAACAGGGCTGACAGTGACAGTAGGCCGAACAATATTCCGATTGACGTCTCATTTCACCGATTTCCATTGCGTAAGCCCGACTTGCTGAAGCAGTGGGAACATAACATCAGTCGACAGGGCTTCAAACCGACGAAGAACTCAAGACTTTGTTCCGCGCACTTTTCACCAAATTGTTTTAAGGAAGATGCTTATGCAAAATATGGAATCCATCCCGAGGGAACGCAGAAAAGATTGCTGAAAGAAGACGCTGTGCCAACTGAGTTTGTGCATCGTCACGCTCACAAATCAAAACGAGTGTCAACAGTTGCCAGGTTGGAAAAGCGAGAACAGCAAAGAAAGATCGGGGAGGTATTGTGTTCAAGTTATTTATATTATTGGTGATCTAGGCCTATGGCTGTCCACAAAAAGAAACATATTTTCGTAATTGGGTGATTACCGCGGGTCCAGTTTTCAACATACATTTGAGTGGGTAGTTGTTGCTGTTTCTTAGGGTATGTGCGGGTACTTTCTGGATCAACTCTATTCGAGACGGCTGATCCTTATTCACCGATCACTGCGGGGAGTAACGAGGTGAATCTTAACAGGGGATTAGATAGCACATAATTTGGTAGACATTTCATCATAAACTGTGGTTCAAAAACCTTTAGTATGTCAAAACGGTCCCTATTCCCTAAACCATGCTTTAATTTCATGACTTTTATCTTTGATGTTTTTTAATTATTGACAGTTTTCTGACATGGCTCTATTCAACTCAATGTTAAGTTTCACCGCGCTGCTTCATCAAGTGTGAGGATGTGTGCTCCCTCAAATTGGAGATGTGGCATGATTTCTACACCTTAGTTAACGTTTTGTTATGCATTGGTTGACTGGGTGATGGCAAACAAAAAGACATTAGGTACCGGTAGTGAAGGTGCGGGGGGGGGGTAGGCTTCACCTTATTCAAAATCTCAATATCACAGGTGTTGTGACTTATTATCAGTACTAAACAGCTAAATGCATATGTCCTCCTCAAACCACCAATTTTGTGTTGATATTTTTCTGCACGCAGCATGATGTTTCCTCCTAAATTTCAGTTACTGTCAGAGTCCTCCCAGAAGGAGATAACTGTGTGTCGGGAATCTACAAGCGATAGTAGCACTACAGCAGTTCCAAAACTGGTAAATTCATTTGGAACTGTTTATTCTTTAAACTGGGTATTTTCCAATAGATTACGATATTGAGATTTTATCCATATGTTTTAGGGGTTTGGGGGGGGGAGGGGTTACAGTGTAATATAACCATTTCTCATAGTAAGTTATCTCTAGCATAAAGGAATTTAAATTTTTACATCATTAATCTTTCGAAGATTATTCCATTTGTTAAATGAAGCAATAATCTTCAATAGTTTTACTGTCTGGAGCTTTCTGCCTGGAAATATAAAATTTGATTATATCGTTTTTGTTGTTTTGAAGATTGGCCCCTCTAGGGCCAAGAAGAGGAAAGCTGCTGCTGAAACGGTTACTAGGGCAATGGTCGAATTGGAACACGAGAGCACAGAGGGCACGGTGTTTACCGAACCAGAGTCACATGTACACCCCCAGACACCCACATCTGTATCAAGACAGCAGGTATCTCAACCTTCAGAACAATACAGCTCATCTCATTTTGGTCAATCTGCCAGCGAGATACCAAAATTTTCTAATTTTAGTTTCTGTTTAAGTAGGTTACATTTTTTTATCATACTCTTTTTGAGGCATGAGTAGTAAGTTTACTCAAAAACCTTTTTTTTTTTATCATTTTTCTGTCATAAACCACTGTTTATGCTGCCGTGAATCCCATTTCAAGCTCACAAATACTGGTATATGTAGAGTCTCATTGTCTAATGAAGTTTTATAATTTTCTATTTCAGTCTGCTATTCCTCAGCTATCATCTCTGTATGGTACTCCGCGGCGAACAGGGAGAGATCACCCTTATGCAAATAGACCTCTGCGTTCTTGTGCCACTCAGACTACATGGAACAGCACTGTTGAGGAGGAAGTGTTCATTGATGAGTCAGAGTCAAGTTCTCCAATTCAGTCACCATCGCGCTCGAAGTTTGGTGGAGAGATAACAGATGAAGAACAACTCGCGGAATATTTGCCATCAACGGACAGCAGTGAATCAAGCAGTGCAGAGAAGTCTGGAACTTTCGACCCCTGTAAAATGAAAAAGTATATTGTGTTTGAGGAAAATCTGAAAGATCTTCACAAATTCTGTAAGGAATGTGGCAGTCCAGTCACAAAATCTTCCAAGTTCACGAGAGGTTCGATGGTCGGTTTCAAGATTTCCTGCCACAGTGGTCACTCATATGTCTGGCATTCCCAGCCTCTTGATAGGAAGCAGCCAATGGGCAATTTGCTCATTGCAGCTGCAATATTGACTAGTGGGAGCACCTATTCCAAAATAAGTGCTTTTGCTGACATGCTGAACCTCCTGTTGTTCTCGAAGACTGTGTATAATAAAGTACAAAAACAAAGCATTCTGCCAGTGATACAGGAATGTTGGGAGGAGGAAAGAAGAAAGGCTACAGAAGAAGTTAAGCTAATAGGATCTGTGGTGCTTGCGGGAGATGGGCGTTGTGACAGTCCTGGCCACACTGCCAAATATGGCTCTTACACTCTCATGCATACAGATGGGGCTGGGAAATCTGGCACAAGAAAGATAGTTTCTATGAAGCTTGTACAGGTTTCAGAGGTAATTACTTTAGTAAATTTAGAAACTTCTTGTTTGGGGGAGTCATTGGTCAATGCAGATCGTGATCACTATCCAAGAGAATAGCAATTAACACAGCTCTTGTCTAAAATATACTATTGCATTAAAACTGAAATCCCTGAAAAGATGTTGGGAAGTGTTGTTTAGTTAATTGGGGGAGGGGGGGGGGCATTCATTTTGATTCTGATCTGTAGGCACTTCTTGAATGCT